>WOGP01002019.1:0-17615 GCA_015342065.1 Leptinotarsa undecemlineata
ATTGTAATATACATGACATTTCCGAAAACAACCTTCAAGAAGTTTTTCTTTCAATTGCAAAGATTTTGGTTGAATTATAGTCCATGATATGACCATCTTTAAAAACGTGAATGTTGGCATGTCTCGGGATGTAATCTACTATCACTTTTGTGTGAAGTGATTCTATCTTCAAGTAGTTTTGGCTAAGGTAATCAGAACACTTCAACCAAGTTGAAGTTGATTTACAAAATTGCACAGAAGGAATTCCTGCATATACGTTTGACAAAACATTTGTCGTAATCGATTTTCAATTATTGGAATGGGCACACTTGCAGACCGGTTTTGGGCTATTTGACTTCTTATCAGTGCAAGGTAGTGTCCTATATTAACACGAAGTCGGTTATTTTCCCACTTGATACAGGTGTAATTTCATCTCAGTAGCACTACAGAACTATTTTTGTTGACCCATTTTTCAAGAGACACTCATATTCCACTTCACACAATCAATATAAAAAGGTGTGCGCTACATTTGATTGCTACAACTTATTATCAACAATTGGTATTGATAACAGTAAATTTACGAATTGAAATAAACTCTGAGCTACATTTCACCAGGTAGCAACGAATTGATTATTGTCGCTGAATGTAGTATTGAAAACATCAATTACGTCACCGTCACCACGTCAAAATTGGTAACGTAAACGTTTATGATATTATAGAATGTTTGTAAGGTTTCTGTGAAATGATTAATATATTCCATGATTTTCAGCTCACTGTATGTTTACTTACTTGTAAAGATCTCCTGCTGGATCCGCTGTTAGACCTGGACAGCATAGGCGGCCTCCTTTTTGTAGCGCCCCGTCCAGCAAGCAGGTTGTTTAGAAGCGAAGGACTTCTAGCGCAAATGAAGGCATGAAAGGAAGAGACGGTGAATACCCCCAGTTTATTTAGTGTATTTTTCGTTGCTCGTGATACGTGTGTCAGAAGGGACTGAAAATGAAAAAACAATATTAATAAATCTTGCTAAATTTTTTTTTTCATTTTTTAACATGATAATGATCATGAATATATTTGAATGAATGAATGAATGAATATATGAGTTTTTGATACTCCAAGAGATGTGAAACTCCACAATTTTAGTGAAGACTATTTTGAAAAACTTAATGGATTAGGGAGCGTGGAACCTAGATTTGATTTTTCTTCGTTTTTTTTAAGACGGCAAAAGTGATGAATTCATTCTGTCTTGAAAGAAATAGATTGAAAATATCAGATATTTTTACATTTAGTGACTTTCTGAATATTTTGATTCCACAAGTTCGGTTATGAAGGGCTGTTCAAGTCTTCATGAGTTATGAGACCACACATAATAAGTCCAGTCAATGACCTTTTTCCTGTATAATTTTGCCAAACAGTACCGATGTTCTTGGAAATTTTGATTTATCCTCTATACCGGGGATAGCTTTCACTCTGAAGGGTGGATGCCATTCTTTCTCGAGGGTAGAAAATTTCATTGAAAGTAAGTCGTAGATATATAGATTGATTACTTTTGGGTAACTTCTGTTGGATGAAGTTTTTCCTGAAACTCGTTACTTTTCATTTTATTCGTGAGTGAAAGTGTGAATTACCGGACATATCACTCAAAAATGTGGCAAAATCGCGGACACGTATTTCTGGCTATTGGCCTCATCAGCACGGTGCAAGACAAGTTGTGTCAAATGTGCCAAGTCTAAAACACTTTTCGTGAGAGTATCTATAGAAAAGAGACAATTTCTCAACCTTTCTTCGATGTTCCAGACTATCAAGTTTGTAAGTGATGTTCGTGTCTCCATTCAGGCACTTGGCTCTTTTCTGAATGGAATATATCAGCTTCAGGGTATGCTTAGGAGTGGAGCTTCATACATGGAAATAATACTAAAAAGAAAGTCTGATTTGAGCTATATAAAGTATCAAAAGTTGCTGAGTTATGTACAGTTTTCTGGTTCGGAACAGTATTCCAAGTTTTGAGAAGCAGCCTTTACAATTCCAGCGACATGATTGCGACAAAAAATATTGGTGTCCATTTAAAGCCCCAACAAACTTATCGAAGAAGAAAGCGGAAGTGTCTGTCTTTACGTTATTATATTAGGTTCGATGACATTTATCTTTTAAGTAGAGAACCGATGCCTGGGTTTTTGTGGCTTCTAATTGAACCTGGTTAATTATACCCCAATTTGAAATCACTTCTAGATCCTCAATAAGATATGCAACCTCCTACTGCCGATACCCTAGAATACAAATGGAATGACGAGGCAAGTGTGCTGCTGACAGTAAAGCAATATATTGCAGTGTCTGCTTTTTCCAATAACACGTTGATATACAATAAAAATATGTTTGAAGACAATATGGAATTTTGGGAAACACCAGCGTTGATGGTAAAAGTATTCGAGAGATATCCATCGACGGCGACTTGTAGGAAACGTTCATTCAGGAAGCTGGAGAGCCATACACAAAATTGATCCGATAATCCATAACATCGAAGTTTGGCCGGCGAACCCTCATGCCACACACGGTCAAAGGCCTAAAAACAATGAAGTCTGACAGCTCTCGATAGCGATAATCCAAATATGACTGACATACGGTAGAAGATCGCCTGAGTTTTGACATCACTGATAGTAAAGCGAATGGGTTATAGTTATTTGAAAGATTATTCTTGCTCTTTTTGGGAACGGGCTGAACTCTAGCAACCTCCCAACGAAAAGGAAAAACCCCACCTTTGTGAGACAGGTAGAAAAGATTGCATAATACTGGTGGGTTCATTTACGCCCTTTGCAAGTACGACGACGGACACTTAACCAGGACCAGACGCCTAGTTGGTATTGGGCTGTTTTTCAATTCGCCTGATTAGACGTTATCAAGAAGTGATATCCGGCATTGTGGATTCTAGTGTGGGTATACTGGGTGGTGCCGTTTCCAGAAAATCGACTGTGGAATAAGACGAAAATTGTTCAGCCAGTAGATTTGCTGTTTATATTGCTCTTATGTCAGTGATACAATTTTGAATTTTGTGAAGTTCAGTTATCAACCAGAAGAATCTAGACCTAGACTCATTGGGATTGGCAGGCAGTTTATAATGATAGTTAAGTTCTTTGTTTCCATTCATTCCAAGTTTGCAGCTGTTGAGAGCATCAACAAACGTAATAAAGTTCACGCCACTGTGATTTTTGCGCCACTACCGATAGATAAGATTTTTGGAGGCGACAGTTCGCTCGCAATTTTTGTTGAATCAAGATTTGCCGTTAGAAGTTCGTTTCCATGACTTCATGACTTCCAAGACTTCAAAAGCACAAGTTGGTGGATCATTTGCACTGAAACAAACATGTAGTCAGGAAAAATTTCGGAAATAGTTTTGAAGTTCCTTCCACTCAGCAGATGACAAACTTTGGGCATCTTAGACTGTTCCCCAAGATTTATCAGTAATTTACTAAACACTGAAATAAGTTTGTGATCAGAATATTAATGGAGACATTACAGTGGCTGTAAATTGCTGGATTGGGATGAACTACGGTGTCTAACAAGCCTTCTTACAGGTCACTGTAATTTGAATCATCATATGCAGAGACTTGGACTGTCGAAAAACAGTGTGTGTCGCCTCTGTTTGGCAAATGATGAAACAGCGGAGCATATACTTTTAGCCTGCCCCGCTGGGAACGGAAGCTGGTTCATAGAGTTCGGCTGAGCCGTTCTCTTACCATCTGACCTGAAAGACCATTCATCATACTAACTCATCGGCTTCGTTAAGAAGTTAGATTTATTTGGTCGAGTTTGAATAGGTGTGAGCCACAATCAACCCTTGCGTGTTGCAGTGATGGGTCGAATAGACCCAATCACCTTAGACATAACCTAAGTCCACTGCTTATTGTAAAAGCTTCAGCTTCGTGACCTTGTTTGCCGTTGATATTTGAAAATTTAAGCCATTCGATATTGTGGAACTTGAAGTAACCGAATATGGAAATTTCGCCACTGGAATAATTGATTTGCAGAAAGTCAATGGTGTTCGCAAGTTAAGGGAATAGTGCCGCCCTATATTGTGTATCGTTTGGTGGTCGATAAAACGCAATATAAATTCAGTGACCTTCCGTAATGTTATTTCAAACTACATATCATTAAAGTTTTGGGGTTCCAGTATTTCCTCTCATGGATAGGAGATATCCCTTCTGCTGAAAAGAGATATTCCAAAGTTACGTTCGAATCGGGAATGGAAGCACTGACTTCAGTTTCTGTGAGTGCAGATTTTGGTGCACTGAGTTTATATTTGAGTTGAGTCCTCTGATATTGCAGAAATCGACTTTGAAGTTGCTAGTGGGCCTCTTAGCAACTGCAGTTATCATTCTATGTCCCTGTGGTCTGATGTTAGGAAGACCCTGCTGACTGTCAGAAACATTGGTTTTCTAATAACTTCTGCAGGATGAGGTCCTCGAATCAGCCCCTACTCGAAGTTCCGATTGGGGAAGCTGTTTTACCTCCAGATTATTTCAATCTTTAAAGCGCTATCATGCAATTTTTCCTTGTATTCCCACCCTTAAAACTGGAAACCGCGGCACATCAACGAAACGTTAGACCGAAAGCAAATTCGCACTGCCTAAGCTGTTGCAATGGTATCTCACCGGGCGATACCAGGTGGAACCAGCACCTAACATCTGTCGCTTTTTACAATATCACTGCTAAAGAAGCTATTTATGGCAACTCTCGATAGAAAATGAATGGTATGGATATCAGGTATAAAATAGTGACAATAGAACTTCAAATCTCAGGAATATCATGGAAACTGCACTTCCGATATAATAATATTATTACTTGTGGTGTTATCACAAATTCCATGCTCGAGAAAAATGTTAAACATAATGAGTGTGAATCTCAGATGAAGTCCTATAATCATCGATTGAGAAGATCACTAAAGTAATTCATGAATCCTGAAGCTAGGGGATTATTTGTGTATAAAGCAGTCACAAACCAAAATATTTTCATCAGGATTCATTTTCACTGAAGTATTAACAAAAGTATCGATTTCCAAAATCCAGATTATTTCTTATAAAACATCTGGACGAGTAAAAAGGCGCCGAAATAATATTATGTTACTTGTACAGTATATGTACCAGTATTATGAATTTCTGTATATTCTAGCATTCTAGGTTCATTCATTAATCTTGGTAACATAGTAACACCAAACGTATTGATACAAAACGATTTCAGTGATATATCATAACAAGAGCTGTGTACCAAATATCTAATTGAGAATTCCTCCTTTTGAAAAGTAATACAAAACAATTCAATTTCGACGTGCGTCGCTATGTTGCTTTCAAGCCTTAATAATCCAACCACTCATTTTGTTTCAATATCACATCTTCATTCTCCCATTCACTTTTTACGATTCCCCATATTGTAATATCCAGACAGACTATAACTCTTCGACGCAATTCTAACAAGAAAACTTATTCGAAAACTTTTAACGGTACATGTTGTGGAAAATTTATTATTGTAACTTTTTCCAGAGCCTGGAAGTCTGCTAATAGGTCGGATGTACTCGAGATAGGCGTGGCAGGATCCACTTCACTATATCGAGTGTATTATGCGATGAAGGACAAGCGATCGGTGCTACTGGTGTTCGGGTGCATAAAAGTAGAGCATAGTGGAGTGAGTGACCGATATATCAAAGGAGGGGCGTGATTTGAATTAGGGTTGATCGTAGAATAACGAATTTATGATTCGACGATGGAAATTGTCCAGAGGCTTCAGAATTTATTGCTCGCGTCTTTCACAGCATTTACGTCGTATTTGACTACTTGTAGGAACACATTTGTTGTGAAAGATGTATGTAATATTTGGTCTTAATGAGTTCAAGTTCCAAATCAAATCATATCAAATGGAATGAACAGAGAATTGTGGTGTTTTTTCTTAAAAACTTCATTTCATGGGGAAAATATTTTTTGTTATTAATGTTATCCTCATTTCTTCCATTATCTTCTTCATTCATTCTGTTTCCCTCCTTGAGATATTTTTTCTTCAACTACTCTTCAACTTGTTCTGATATTTTCTCATTCAATGTTTTAATCATCTAAATGCTCTTTCTTTCTGGTTTCATGTGCTATTGCATCAATCATTCCATTTGATCATTTTCTAGAAAATGTTATATCTATGCAATGCATGATTTATGTTTTTGTTTTGTATCTATCATTCATGGTTATCTTTCATATGCTATTTTTGGAATTGAATTGTGTAATTGTAGGATATTTATAATTAATAATTTATCGATAGGATACTTATAATCAATAATTTGGTGATAGGATATATTAAATTTGGTGATTGGATATTTATAATTTGGCGAGAGCGCGTTTATTATTATTTGGCGAAGGCCATAATATGAACAATGATATTTCCAGAAACTGCGATTATAAATTATGCAAATTCAGGTGATTTAAAACGCTGATTTCAACAAACCATCAAATTGAACTTTCAAATATTTAGTTTTCTGTTGTGAGAATAAAATATTGGGTATATTGCAATTTCTGAAGTTTTCATAGTTATTCCTGCTAATTGAATGAAACAACTTGCTTGTGACTACTGCGGTTTATTACAATAATTACTTTTTTTCTTTGGATGGTACAATCTCAATTTTTGGTTCAACAACAGTCAAGTTGTTGCCTCGTGTTACCTTCGTTAACACCTGGTCTCTCCCTTTTCTAATACAGTTTGATCTTCCTCTTGAAGATGATCACTTGATGATTGAAACACGTGTCGAGGTGTTCCAATTCCAAAACACAAACTTTCTAGTTATTTTCTTTAAGTTAAGTCTCCATACTGAAATGAAATCTGTTGAATATTACAGGCACAATGGTATGAGTGCAAAAACATTTTTTATTTTTGACTACATTGGAAATCAATTAGATTTGATCTACCTGATTTCTTCAAGTTCACTTTGCTCATTTATATTTGTTCGTTTTGCGATATTTGAAATTGATTTAGGTTTTAATACTTTTATTGAAGTTTATATTTTAAGTCTCAATATTTGTATTGAATTGCGAGAATATTAGTTCATTACAAAAGTCGTTAACATAATTTAGGTGATGAAGTGTAGGGAACAATGAAGTAGCTTATTCAATGACATAGTCTGAAGCAGGAATATTCTGAATGATTTAGTTCCTTGCAGAACTCTTTAGAAATTTACACATTGCTTTGATTGGTTTTCAAAATGTATATATTGAATTTTCAAAGGGAAGAATTCTCGATTCGATATTTGAAACACAGATCTTGTTCTGATATTTCACTGGAAGACGGTTCAGTGAACGATAAAAATATCAATTGTCAAATTTTGAGAATGTTGTTATATATTTTGGCAAAACTAATGAATATTTACTCGAGTATAACAGGTTACATTTCGACAATGAGAAATGGCGTAATGATTCAACGTTTCAATAATCTATTTCAACTCTTCAGTTTTCACAAGCTCACAAATAACATTATGAAACTCACTAAATAACCCCAAGTAACCCGAACATATGAGGTTAAGTGGTAGAAACAAAATATAATCCACAATGAACATCCTGGTAGGATGACATATTCTTCGTAGGGAAAAAACCCCGCAAAATCCTTATGGAATTTGGGTCTCGGTGGATTTTTTGAATTTTTAATATAATTTAATCCATATAATTCGCAACGAATGATACCATTGCGCCAACCCCAAAAAATTTATAGTTTTGCCGCCAAGGGTCGTTACAATAACCCCTTTCTTAGAATACACTATTCATTTTCGAAACTGGGAACGACATTAACACTTGTTTCATTGTAAATAATGTTGTTCGTTATCTTGTTTGAGTCAGATTTATGGGCCTAGGGCCCCTTATCCTTTCGGCTGTTTGAGTTTTTCTTGGGTTCCTGTGGCGAGGCGGTAGGGCATTGCATGGCCCTCTGTCGTCTTCTTTTGGCTCTTTGCCCTGTGTGTAGAAGTCGCAACGTACTTCTTTGGCTTTGCGGCCGTTTAGGCACTGTTTCTTGTTTTATTTTCCGGCAACTTCAATAAAGCGCCTTCAGCTGCCCTAAGGCCGTTGGAAGACCTTCGGGAGAGTTGCAGGCGTTCTCTGACGATGAGACGGCCCTCGCATACGAGAGTTTCTTCCGACAGGCTTTGGGTTTGTGGTCTGTCTGTTTTCGTTCGGCCTATCTGAAGCCCTTTTATTTTCAGGGCGTTCTGTACACCCATGGAAGCTCGTTGGGTGTTCGCCCTTGCAGTTATAGCATCGTAAGGGCGAGTTTTTAGGTATTTTGCATTCCTTGGTCATGTGCCGTCCGGCACATCTAAAGCAGGCTGGAACTGCTTACAGTTGCGTTGCGTTTGATCGAAGTTTTGGCATCTGTAACATTGCTCTGCTCGGTTTCTCGGCTTCTGTGTTTCGGCGCTTACACGCACGTTTTGAATTTCAGTTATCTCAGATACTTTGTTTTGGCTCCTTGGAACTAAAACAAGCACGAACGATATCGGTAACTTGTTAGCTTCACGTAGGCAGGCTACGGAAAGGATCTCAAATCCTTTGCCGTGGAGTTCAGTTTTGATGTCGTCACACTCTATGGATTCCGGGACCCCGCGAAAAACTACTCTGAGTGGTTTTTCGCTTTTAATTGTATAGGTGTGGTAGAATATTTTCTCTTGATCGAGGATCCGAGTTATTCTCATATAATTATCTGTATTTTTAAGGTGGACTTCAATTCCATCTGTTGTGTTCACCGCCCGCAATATGGAGATGTTTTGCGTAGCAGCAATCGTGTTGAAAGCTTTCCACTTTTCTTTTGCGCGGATGATTATGGGCGGAGGCTTATCTGCTTTTTTGCGTGTTTCTGCCTGGTCATTTTTTGAGGCGTCTGTTACTAGTTCTTCGTCGCCTACTTCCATTGAGTCAGGACTTCTGTTTTCTTGATATTTTCCGGCTCAGTTTTCTGAGTGGGCTTTTGAATTTGATCTTCCAATGCCACGCCCGGATTTTGTGATAAGGCGGGTGTAGTTTCATTTGATTTTGGCTTATTGCTCCATTTAGTCTGGAAAACCGGGTTTTAACTATACGCTTTGTTGAGTCGTTTCTGGCACTTTTTCTTTCTTTCTTGAGGTCTCTGCCGCTTGGCTTTCTTCGTCATACATAATATCGTCGTTGTCCAGATCGCTGATGTCAGAGTCGGAGTCGATAAGACGATGAATTAGAGGTTTTTTGTTTTTCAAATTCAAGTACATTCTCTTTGCAAATAATTTATATGCTTCCACTAGTTCGGTGCTAATTATTTCATAGTATTATATAATAGTTAATATTATAGCCAGACCCGCTTCTTTTGGCTTTTCACGAACTTTCGTAAAATTGAAAATCGTTTCTATAACATGTTCCATCACGAAAGATAGATGCTACACTTCGAAATTGAAGATAATGTTGCTCTTTTATAAAAAAATTCTTCACCACCCCCTATTATGAATCGCAAAATAATTATATCTGCATTACTTTGAAATGCATCTTTGGATGTTCAAATATGCTTGAATTAGGGAAATATAACTTTTTCATATGACTATCCCCCCTTACCCTAGGGGTATAAAACAAAAAAATCGGTGGTTTTTCTGAATTTTTAATATGATTCAGTTCATGTTAATTAGGTGATGAACTCCAAATATGGATAGTTTTGATGATGAGGCGCGTTAAAATTACTTCGTGCCCAAAATAGACGATTTATTTTCAAAACCAGGAATAACATTTTCACCCGTTTCATTATAGGTAATGTTGCATAAAGGTGTGATCTTCTATAAAATGATATTCACTTCCCCCCCTCTTCCACTACTACCTATTATGAAACGCAAGAAAAATGAGGTCTGGATTATTCTAAAATGCATCGTGGTATATTTGAATATGCTTGAATCAGGAAAATAGAACTTTTTCATGATTTTGTTCCCTCCCCCGAGAAAAAACATGACAAAAAAATTTGCTGTTTTCTTTTTGAATTTTTAATATTATATAGTTCATGCATAACTGGGTGATAAACCCAAAAAATGTGCACTTTTCATGCTAAGTCATATTTCGTTAAGAATATACTATGTATTTATCAGAGGTGGGAACAATATTTGTACGTGTTCAATTCTAGATTATCTTGAGTGACACTGTATTTTGACATAAAAATTTCAAAACCTCCTTCACCCCCAACCCGTTTTAAATCTCGAGTACTTGTGGATGCGTAATTGGAATACATGTTTTAATCAGCTTGGATTAGCGAAATCGTACATTTGTTTAATTATACCTCTTCTCCTTTCATGTTCGTGTGCTATACACTTCGGAATATACACACAAGTAGAATCAGTGTGCATCACTTGGTCATACAGCCTATTCGCAAAATAAGTAGATATGTATTTGTGATGATGATCTTTGTATATTACGATTTCTATTTGAATTAATATCTATCTATCTATAACTACTGCTCTTTCTGAAAAAATATTTATCTCCGTCTCCACCCCATCATTTCGAAAAAGAAAAGGTGTCAAAATCATATATTTGGATTGAAAGCATCCAAAATTGAGTTAATTTGTCATCCACCCTCATTTTTTTCAGGAGGGGAGGTATAAATGTACAAGTAGGTATGATTTCCCTGATTTGAGCTGAATAAAACATTAATTTTTGACTGTGCCTTTAGAAGTAGTCAACACTTATTTTATTAGTATTTTGAAATAGAGATTGGAGGTTAGGGGCAGGTTTTTGAATTCTTCTAATGAAAATTATAATATGACTTATCCATTTTTGGTATTTATCATCTTGTTAATGTTCATTTATAATAACATGAACTGCATCGTATTGAAAATAAAACAAATCGGCAAATGTTTTTGTTTTGTTCCCCTCGTGGAAGCATATTCAAATATTCGACGAAGCATTTCAGAATAATCCCGACATCATTTTTTTTCATTTCAAAGTGGGTGGTATGGGAAGAGGGGGGTGTGTATATTTTTTCATAGAAGAACACACTCTTACGCAAAATTAGGTACAATGAAACGGGTGGAAATGATATTTCTGGTTTTGAAAATGAATCGTCTATTCTGAGCAAGGGGTGATATTAACGCCCCCCATCAACAAAACTACCATTTTTGGGGTTTATCACCTGCCCAATTCCTATTCTAAATAAACATTGATAAACATTGATTGATAAATTAACATTGATTTCTTTCGTTTTATACCCCCCGGGGGGAGAGAAGATAATCATATGAAAAAGTTCTATTTCCCTAAACATCCGACGATACATTTCAAAGTAATCTAGATATAATTTTTTTCCGTTTCATAATTGGTGGTGGCGAAAAGAGGGGGTGAAGAATTTTTTTCATGAAAGAGCATAATCATATGCAATATTATCTACAATAGAACAGGTGAAATTTTTGTTCCCGGTTTCGAAACTGAATAGTCTTTTGGGAGAAAGGGGTGATTTCAATGACCCCTGGCGACAACATTGTTAATTTTTTGGGGTTGGCGAAATGGTATTATTGGTTGAGAATTATATGGATTACGTCATATCAAAAATTCAAAAATATCCAACGAGACCCAAATTCCATATGGATTTTGCGGGGTCCTTTGATGAAACCTCCTATGAAGTATGAGAGCGATTTCACTTTCAAAGTGATCTAACTGATTGATTATCTAAATGAATGTTATCTAAAATTGTAGTTTGAATATACGTTGATAAAGTTCAGGCCGAGTTGTACAACATATTATCAGTAGAAAATTTTTAAGAAAATATGGCCTAACATATAAACAAATGATAATGGAAAAAGTGTGAAAAGATTGAGGCCTGCGTCATACTTTGAGATACAAGCATTGTTCATGTAATGAAAGAAACGTTTTAGAATTTCTAGGAAATAGACTGACCTCCAATTAGTGTATCCACAATGGAAAGTTTGCAGAAAGTTGTGCTCGGAAATACTAATGTAAATTCAAAAAATCACTAAGCATTTCAAATTGGCTGTAAGGAAAAATGCCTATGACCCTTTTTTCTTCAGTTTTGTCAATGGCTACTTTGAGAGGTTATGAAGAGAAGATGCCTGTTGAAGTCAACACTAATATTTTCGTGGCAAAAGAAATGGCTTTGTGTAACTTTATCAAATCAATAATGGGGATTCCAACATCTTACATGAAAATGTATATCAGAGGAGCGAGACATTCACTATTCAGTACAGTTCATCTCCTGATGACGTCAACTTGATCGGTGAAGCATAGTAATGCATTTCTAGTGTACTTGTGTATGATTGTCAGTGAGAGTTATCTTATGAGAGATATTACTTTTCTACCTTGTAATTTCTGGAACCCCACACGCTGTTCTTTGAATTGAAGAGTTTTTCAAAAGCATGGTTCTAAGTACGTTGGCCGGGAGTTTGAAGCAATGGAAACTTGTGCAAAATTACGAAAATGCTCTTTCACCTCAAGCTATATTTTTAAACAGTTTCATTTACCCTGTTTGTTTGGGTCAAATTCAGTAATTGTAGTTTCTTGTTGACAGATTGATCTGATATTTGGTATGAACATTTAGTTTTGATGACACTATAATTCAATAAATTCTGTTTCGGTTGAATGCAAGATGACCGCAGCTAAAAAATGGCGGATCACATATTGTTTCACAATTACCTCAATATGAGTATCAAATGACAGAGTTTGACTAGTGGAATAGTAGTACACTTCGAAAAAAAAGCAAATTCAAGATGGCTGCAACTGAAAATGGCGGATCATATATTTTTTCACAACTACTTCAATATGTTTATCAAATGACAGGCTTCGACTAGTGGAATTGTAGTACACTTTGAAAAAGATGCAAATTGAAGATGTCCGAAGTTACAAAATTGCGAATTACACATAACATTTCAATATTGAGGCACTAAATGAACTGAACAGAGCAACAAAATTAGAAACTTGATTATACAATTAGTAAAGACAAAATTTTATGTTAAACGTGTTATTGAAAAAAAAATATATAATATATAATAATAATAATATAATAATATATAGTATATAAAGTACTAAAACCCAAAAGAATTATTCTGAAAGTAATAGGTATCAGTCATCACATCACTCTCCTCAGCAGTCTACGGTATTGATCAGATTAAACAAATAATAAAATCGTTGGGCGTGGTATTTACATATTTACTCAGATTACGCTAAGCCCAACGATTTTATTATTTTTCTATCTGATCAATGCCGTAGATTGCTGAGGAGAGTGGTGTGATGACTCTACTTACGATATTTCGAATTGTTTTCCCTAGACCGTGGAAACCTGATCGTGTAACCGTGACATATTTTCGGTATGACATTCACTATGAAAAAGCTACTACCGTAGCAAAACATGTCGTCATATGTTTTATTAAAATAGAGTTTGTGAAGATCAGATCATGATGTGCTGTTTATGGTATTACTATGGATCTTCAACAAGTAACGCCCGAATCAATCAGAATAAGCAAAAATTCTACTCATAATAAGTTACTCTATCTATTTCTTGGTTTTGATTGAACATTATATCCAGCCGGCTATAAAGAAAAATAGTATACAGAACATAAGAGAGCTTGAAAGCCCTGAACTATACGGTATGATGTCCTCTGCTACAACTCGAGCATCACAACGCTCAGAGCAAAAATTTCAAGCATTCTGGCCCTGTAGCGTGATATACAAGTTCAATAGAATCAAGACTAAAGTTTCACTCACCTTGGGGTTAGGCAACTCTCCACTCTGCAGACTTGCCATATAACACCGTAGCCTGAACTGTTCACAATGTAGCCGTTCTAAGTTTTCTTCCCACTGGACCACTTGGTTGGCAATTTGAAGTCGAGCTTCTGAGTCGCCAACTACTGATTGTTGCATTTCTGCCATATGCTTCAATTTATAATCCTGAAAGAAAGGAATATATTAATAGTAATGATATTTTGTGTGAACTTAGTGATATTTATACTGAAACAAGTTTGAGAAACAAAATTGTTTCGCTCTTTCTATAATTATTTGAACTTCTTTTTTTCAAGAGCTACCCTCTTGTTTCAATTATATTTTTCACTCAAGTTCATTATATTATGTATTCAAAAGATTCACTCTGATTTTTACGTCTTCATCAACATATAAAAAATATGGAATATCTAAGCTGAGAAAAACATGAATGTACCAAAAATATTCTTCACGAAGATGTGTAATTCACAAACAAAAATTTCTTCGTTTTGTATACCAAAAAGAAAAAGTCAAAGAAATGATGTATTCCACCTCAATCAAAAATATATTTCGTCTAATTCAATGTTCAAAATGGCTGTTTCCGATGAATTTTCATCTTCTGGTTTGTGTGCGAATGATAATTTTTGCATGAATCATTCAAATATTTTTGTGTATTTAATGTTATTTAATTTATTTAGGAATGTAGAAAATTTCTCACTTTTCACATATTATTATCAGAACATATTCTTGATTATTCATTTCCATGTACGAACAAGTGAATTCTGCAGAAATGGTAATTTTTCCATTCAAGTAGAACTGGAAATTGGGTTTAAAAAATCAAAGCTTGAACATTATACATTATTACATTATGGGACATGAAAATAATGCATTTTTCTGGCATGATGATTCAAAAATGATTGGTTTTTTATTCAGAGTTATGAGTATTCTAATAATATGGAAATGTAAAATTGAAACGTGAAAAGTATTATTTTTCAACATTAACTAAAAATTTTGTAACGGTCAGGTATGGAAAAATCATGTGAACCGTGTGTAACACAACATACAGTGTGTGTCACATCTGGCTCCCATGACAAGTTTGAGATGAATTGCTGAAGTTATCTAAAAATGTTTATTGTAAAAATGTACGGGTGTTTACAAGAAATAATTCACCAATCTGAATGAAATATAATACTTTGGTTGAATGGGGAATGTTCCTTTTGACGAAAATGAAGTAGTTTTCATAAAAGAGCTCTAAAACAATGCATTTTAAACTTATCATTTCAACCTTTTTCTTCAAAAAAAATATTCAAATACTCAAAAAAGGGATTTGTTTCTATTTCACCGTTTGGCAACATCGGTTATAACTAATAAAGGACAATGAATCTGTTACCTGAATGAGACAAACAAAGATGACATATTTCAGAGGCGTGCGTGTTAACTTATATTCCGAGTTCCGAGACATTCTGTGACATATGGCATTTTGTGCACCTAACCTATCTTCGTCTATATAAATAAATAAATAACAAAACAACTGTTGTTCATGTTGCTTGTTGAGGTGGTATTGAACAATAATTTATATTTTGCCTTAATTTGACACTATTGACATGATTCTTCTTCTTCTAGCATACTACTAACCTGAACTCCGATCTAGCACTGTAGGCGCTGTTGCCAATATGTGAATTAGAAACAAATCCCTTTAAAAATTAAAACCCAACATTTGAAACATAAATTTGAATACTTTTCGAAGTGAATTTGAAAAACTCATGAATTGAACTCCACTTTATTTTGTTCAAACTTGCATTTGCAAGTTATTGTCAAAGTGATTGATAATCGATTTTGAAATGAATTGCTTTTTTGTTTTCTATGGAAGATTTCCACATTTTTTTTTGTATAATGACGAAACATTTCTTTTCCAGAAATCAACCTCTCCCGAAAATGTACCCCCTTCAATTTGAACAGGATTTATATGGCTGAGTTTGACTCAAAGGAGCGAATGAATGTCATTACATACTGTCATGGATGACACGAGTAGGTTTAACCCATTTGTGGTGGAGAGCCGTAATTTCATGAATTGTTTGAGTGCTTCATCTCGTAATGTTATCCATATTGGTGCTAAAGACTCAATTAGACAAGTGTTTCATTCCAAAACAGTGGATGTCCGCCATTGAGGATGACAGTGTTCCATGTAAGTGAAATTTTGACATCTATCATATACTCATACTATATTATGTAGTAATCCTGTGAATGATATCTGATTCAATGATTGCTTTTTTTTCCATTACCGAAAAATAATTCGACTGAAATTTTTTTTGTAATACTTACTCAATCAAAACTATATTCTTTTGTTTCATTACATTAATTTCATATCAGAAATTGCAATTCTACCTAATAGGATATTTGTAAAAAATATTACTGGAGTTTCGTCTCAACACCAAACCATTATTTTAAATACCTCGACACATGTTTCGATCACTAAGTGGAAAAACGAGTAATATCCTTCCTCGAGAAAAACTATTTAATAAATTTATTCCAGTTTGGCTTTCAGTCTTCAAAAGGTACACAAGACGCCATATTTTCACTCCTGGAAAACCTCTACCAATCTTAATGAAAGAAAATCTGCGGCGGCCATGTTTTGTGACCTAATCAAGGCCTTCGATTGTGTAGACCACATACTACTTTTTCGCAAGCTAGAATTTACGGATTTAGAGAATCTGCATTACTTTGGTTTGAGATGTACCTTTCTCATCGGCGGCAGAATATTCTATTAGATGAAATTCCATCAGAGGAATATCTTTTCGCCAGTGGGGTCCCACAAGGTTTCGTTTTGGGACTGATGTTGTTTCTCATTGATGTCAATAACTTAGTCCATGTTGACATAAGTGGTGAATTCACATGTTTCGCTGACGACACTACTATCATCTGGCATAGCAATACCGCCTCAAATTTACTTGATCAAATTTTCGTCGACATAAGAAGGATGAAAGAGTGGTGTGATTCCAATCTTTTATCATTCAACGTCGACAAAACAAATGTGGTCACGTTTAGATGTAACATAGGGGAAGTACAGTTGGGAAATTTAAAAATTGAACATTTGGAGAAAAACAAATTTTTAGGGCTCTTCATTGATGAAAATCTAAAATTTGATTTCCATGTCGACTATTTATGTAAAAGACTAGCAGCAGGATTTTATGCAGTGAGAGTTGTTGCAAGAGAGGTAGACACAGGTAGACACTATCACAAGATCAGTTTATTTAGCACAAATTGTGTCCCATTGACGTTACGGAATTTGTTTCCGGGGATATTTTTGAAGATGAAATTATTGTTATTTGTGAAATAATAAAACAAAGATAAAAATAAAAACAATAAAATGTACATTAATTGGCGCTCCGGGGCGATTTCATTGGTTCCAGTGGTGCATTTGCTTTTTCAGCTGCAGGAAAACCCGGAAAAACTTGCAGCACTACATTATCTGATGAACTTAATCTCCCAATGTCCTGTCTCTCATAAAACAAAATGTAGGGTGTCTCCAGAGGATCCAATAGATCTAATACATCTCCAAAACACTACGTGACACGACTATCGTCAAACTTAAACATGGTTGGATTCGTCTTTGACCAAGGCGTAATAATGACCAGATTCAACGCCAGAACCACAGTGTTATAATAGTGGTATGCTAGATTGAAATGTTCATCTATTTCGAACCTTCGGAGGAGTTTCTTGCTTCCGTCAGAGGTTGAGTCTTGTTTGAAGATCATCATTGTTATTATTAGATTGACTGGTGCCTGAACTATACTTGTTTCCTTATAACAGTCAGTTAGTTTGGCGCATGTTTGGCAGTAGAGTCGATCATTTTCCATTTTCAGATGATTCAACAATAACCTTTGCACGGACTGGTTATTAGTCATATTAGGAAACGCTAGA
>WOGP01002020.1:0-17612 GCA_015342065.1 Leptinotarsa undecemlineata
CGTGTTATTACCATTATGGAAACTATGGTTACTTATGTAATTTGTGTTATCTATCCTACTGTCAAATTTTGGAAATTCCAGCGGCTGTTTTAACTTAGATATTTAATAATTTTTAGGGAGCTCACTTTGGCACGACTTATACTACGTATGCCTTCATATTTGTATCAACACATTTCAGATTGAGGGAGAGTTGAAGACAGTTATCTATGCCATTGATCTCACAATATAATTTCAGGTCATCCGCGTATATCAAACAGTTGATGTCAATGACCTCAACCATGTCGTTTATGGAGGCGTTAAAGTAAAGTGGACCTAAGTTGCTTCCTTGTGGAACCCCCGAGGTAGCTGCATATACCACCGACTTGAAGCCATTGAAAATAACATACTGACACCTGTCAGTGAAATATAATTTGTTTGGAACCTTAATATATTATAATATGTGTAAATAATGTTGCAATGATATTACATTGGCATGTGTCAAAGTGAAGTCGGTAAAAAACATCAACAAATATCATTTTAATTGTTTCGTGAGTTGAAGATTTCGGGCTGTTTAGCTTGACATTTCCAGTGACTCTGTTTGGCATGATTTACTAATAGACTATGATTAGTGAATATTATAGCCTTTGAATATCGTTTCTGTTCACGGCTATTCACCTTTTTAAAAAATGTTTATTTCAAGTACATCACCGACTTGGAAAAAACAGAAATGTTATGATTTTTTTTGCTGACTTCAGCACATTTGTACGGTCTTTCTATTCAGAAGAAGTTTTATATCTCAACGAAGACCTAGAGATAATTTCGCTTGGGGTGACAATAACCATATAGAATTCAATGCCAAAAATACCCTGGCTTCATATTTCTCTTAGAAAGAAAATGTGACAGATTCTTGAATGAAGTGTTAATAAATTTGCTGAGAATCAAATTGCCTAATGATATGCCTCGTCACAATCACTTGTTGTGAAAACATCTACCTGATTGACATCGAATAATACTTTAAGAATCATCTGTATTCTATGGATAATTTCACAGAAAGATTCGGATCGAATAATCTCGCTTGATTCTTATATATTCTGGTGTATATAATGTATGTATCATGAATTATGTGGCAAATATGAGTTTTCATCACTTGGAGGTTCAATCCGAAATACCTCAACTAAGACTTTTCATTTGTTAACAATAATAATAAAAATAGTAATGATCAATTAGATGTCAGTTGGTGCTTGTGGTGGTGCACTCGGCTATCCTTTCAAATATCTGGTTCAAGTTGGGTACGGACAGTACCCAACTTGAACCAGATATTTTCTTTAGAGAAGTTATCTAGTTGAAGTTGGGAATATTCTGTTAGTTTATATGGCTGTGAAGATTGCGAATAGCCCTAATGCTTCCTCAGTGGCTCTAAGAGATATTGAAATTACCTTTCGAGAATACGAGGATTATGCCTATAGCGTTCTATACCGATGACACCGGAAGAAATGATAAGAATCAAAATATTCTGGAACTGAAATTGTCTTACTATCATCCTCAAAAGCGCTGCCTAGTCTTATCAACCTCATCGATTTATAAGGATCATTGATTATCCTTTCTTGAATGAATTTTTGAAGTAGAGAGGGAATAAAAATAAAATGAATAATACAGGAAAAGTTTTTGAACTTTGGTAGCGTTAGTATAACTAGAATCCTATAATTATATAATGAATGTAAAGGTGTTTTGGTAGTTATTAATTTATAGAATGAACAAGCAGCATGAAATAATCGTGCCCTCTCTGAACTCAAAAACCCAGCAGTAATTCGTTTGTTAAAAATTCTCTCGCGCACCTACAAGCAACATATTCAAGTCTTAAGCAAGAATTTTAAACGTTTCGTATATTTGGACGCAGTTTTTGAAATATTCTATTCCTAACCTCTCAAGCAATAACCGCTTAAGCAATACCAGCAGAAAAACTTTTTCATCAAGCAAACAACGATCATATAAGATATATATTCTATAATTGAACGGCAAAGCATTTCACTCAAATCGTCATAGCCTTTTCGTATTATTTTTGTTATTCTTCATTTTCTGCGTTTCAAACAGGAAATCCTGGGATTTGTCCCAAATATTTCAAATACATATTTATGCTCCTTCACTAATTATGAATATAAATGGATTTTTGAGGAGATTGGCAAACAGAAAGCTCTCTCCATTATGAATTAGTTTCAATAAAGTTGTCAACAATCGATCTCAATTACTTCTTTGTATCACAAGAAACGCAATAATTGGGAAACCTCGTGGAAGAGGTGGGGTAAATCTATAATGTGAACCAGCTGACACGTGAAAAATTGTGTTTCACGGGGAAAACGAAACGAATAAATACATTAATAATTTAGCAGTGGTGTACGAGCCATCTCATTCGTTAATTTTTCACTTGCAGGCAAACAGTTTAGTTACTCTTGACGTAGGATAAATGAATTTACTTCAGCAGTGAGGTATGGAGAGGCCTAAAATGGCCTCAGCTCGGAAAATAGGGAACAAGCGGATTATTGATTTTGTGACCTTGCGTGTGTACGAAATATTATTCATTCAATCCAATCATGATGGAATATTTCATTATCCCAATGGAATAGAATGGTCTATCTAAAAGTAGAAAAAATCTTTCTGTATAGTTTCTGCAAATACTCAAGTCCTTTGGGTTTTTAAGCACTTTTTTCAATCTGTCTGAATATTTTCACTTACGATTCAATGCAATCAAACTAGAAAAATTCAAAAGAAACGATGGGGACTCACGTACATAAACGAGAATATGTAATACTTTTTGGAAAAGGAAGGTTTTGGCTTCATACTTCCTACACAAAAAATGTGGGAATTTTCCAAATGCAGAAAGAAATAAATCAATTTTAAAGAATTAACTATGCACACGGGTGTGAAGATCATGCAAAGAAGTAACTTTCAGACACAACCTGAAAGAAAAAGCCCTTTCGAAACAGTTTTTCACATATAAACATTGAATAACGTGAATTCAGTTTGTACTCCAAACATTCGTTATGGATGTATTTCATCAGTTCAGACTTCCATTGTCTAATATAATATAAATTGATTTGATAACCCTGAAAAAAACAACAATTTCATTGAACAAGAACTGAAATTACAAAGAAATAACATATAGCCAAACAACAACCAAAACATAAAAATTGAAATATTTATAAAAGCTGAAAATTAAAAATTATTAGGAAAAATGAAAAATCGAAATTAAAAGATTCCAAAACAAGTTATGTCTCGACGTTTCGAATGGTAGTATCCACAATCGTCTTCGGGTGATAACTGTGAATACTAACAATCGAATCGTCGTGACATAACTTGGTTTGGAATCTTTGAATTTTTATTTTTCATTTTTCTTAATAATTGATAATTTTCAGCTTTTATTAATATTTCCATTTTTATTTTTTGGTTGTTGTTTGGTTTTATGCTATTTCTTTGTAATTTCAGTTTTCTTGTTGAAATAAAATTGTTATTTTCGGTTAATCTTCTTAATATTTATAAAGAAATCTTCAACCTTTCTCCAATGTTCCTGGCTGTTCGTGATGTTCGCGTCTCTAATCAGGCACATGGCTCTTTTCTGGATGGAATCCAGCAACTTCAGGCTACGTTTGGGAATAGAGCTCCATACATGAGAACAATACTCTATATAAGGTCTTATTTGAGCTTTATAAAGCAACAAAAGTTGCTGAGGTGTGTACAGGTTTATGGTACGGAAAGGTGTTCCAAGCTTTTGAGAAGCAGCCTTTGCAATTCCAGTGACATGATTGTGCCATATCCATTTCAACTCCCAATATATGTATCAAAGCAGAAAGCGGAATTGTCTGACCTGACATTATTATATCGAGTTCGGAGACATTTATCTTCTGGGAGAAAACCGATGCTTTGGTTTTTGTGATATTGAATTGAACCTGGTTACTTTCAACCCAATTCGAAATCACTTCTAGATCCTCATTAATATATGCAACCTCCTGCTGCCGGTGAAGATATGCCTCCTTAGTCGGTCTCCTGGAATCCAAATGGAATGACGAGACAAGTATGCTGTCGTCAGCAAAGCAAAATATTGGATTCTTGGTTTTTCCAATAAGCCGTTGATATGCAATAAAAACAATATGATTCCCTGGGGACACCAGCGTTGATGGTGAAAGTATTCGAGAGATATCCATCGATGTCCACTTGCAGGGTACGTTCTTTCAGGAAGCTGAAGAGTCATGAACAAAAATGATCCGTCAAGTCATAGCTTCGAAATTTGGCATTAGAAATATCAAGCGAAACAGCTCTTGATTCTTCATGTTTATCGATTGCTTTATTCCAAATATGGGTGACATATGGTAGAAGGTGGCCTGTTGATCTTTGTTTCCGAAAGCCATATTGATGATCGTTCAAGATGTTGAAGCCAAATATTTGAAGATATGGTGGTTTACGACTTTCTATAGGAATACATCCATGTATGACGGAATAATTTCAGTGACTTCAGAAGCACAAGTTGATGGATCATTAGAGCTGAAACAAACATCTTGCCAGGGGAAATTTCGAAAATGGTCTTGAAGATTTATCCATTCAGCTGATCTTTAATGACAAACTTTGCGCGGCTTAGATTGTTCCCCAAAAATTATCGGTAATTCACTCAATACTAAACTGAGTTTGTGGTCAGATCTCAATGGAGACCTTAAATTTCGAGATTGGTTTTTAACTACAGATCCAGAAGACTAGCATGTTCTCCATCAAAGTTAGGAATCCTAGTTGGCTTATTTATAATCTGAGTAAATCCACTGCAAAAGCCTCAGCTTCAAGACCTTGTTCGTCGTTGATATTTAAAAATTGAAGCCATTCGATATTGTGGACATTGCAGTCACCTAATATGGAAATTTTGGCACTGGGATGAATAAATTAGCAGAAAGTCACTGGTGTTTGCAAGTAAAGATTATAGTGCCCTATATTTTGTATCGCTAGGTGGTCGATAAACGCAGCTTATGAATTTGGTGATCTTCTGCAATATTATTTTGAACCACATAACATTAAAGTTTCGGAGTTGCAGCATTAACTCTCGTTAACAGAAGAGGTTGCTTCTGATAAAAAGAGATATTCCAAAGGTACGTCTGAATGGGGAGTGGAAATTATAACCGGGATATAGAAAATTGACGGGCTTTGTTGAAGTACTGAATTTGGTTTCTGTGAGTACAAGAATATGAGAACTATTTGATTGCAGATGTTGGTGCACTCAGTTTATATCTGATTTGAGTCCTCTGATGTTGCAGAAATCGATTTTGAAGTCGCTAGTGGGTCTCTTAGCAACTGCAGTTACCATGCTACTTTCCTGTGTACTGATGTCAGGAAGACCTTGCTGACTGTTAGAAATAGTGGTTTTCGCCCTTGCCCTTGCACGATTGTTCAATGAATACTGAGTAACTCGAAAGAAAAAATGACGCAAAGTATACGTAATAATAAGTGCGTGAAGAGTGTTGAAATACCTAAAACAAAACTAGTTGAAATATATTATATTACTAACTTCAATAGAATTAAACACATTAAAACATTACAGTTTTCTTACACTTCATTCACCTCAAGTTTATTCTGAACTGTTTCAAAAAATTCTTAACAGAAAATGAGCCAGTATAATTTCAAGTTCTCTTACTCTGAAAGTATAAGTAGTCGCTACATATTGTACAGTTTGTATCACTTTGAGCTTTCTTTCGAAGTTGGAGTTGAAGAAGTGAATTTATCAAAAAATGTTTCATATAAACATTTCAGATCATTGCTTCGTGCTTTCCCGAAATATTTTTTTCAATTGAAAGGGTACCGAGTAGAAACGTGGTGTATCAAATTCAGCTTCTTATGTTAAATAGCATATATCGCTTTCCCTATTCAGATTCCATCCATGAGAAGCGTACTTTGAAAAATATAAAATTTCATGGCTATATAGCGTGCCGTTCAGAAGTCAACCCTAAAATGATGGAAAAAGAACTGATCTATTCTAGCATCCCCAGTTTTAATGAATACTGAATGGAAGAGAATATTTCCTAAAATATATCAAAAATTAATGTTATTCGCCATCAAATAATATTTTTACCAAGAACTGTTTTTTTCACAAATATGGTTAAATACCTGGAAGGTTAAAAAATCATAACAAAAAGTGAAAAAATATTATTGTCAACACTGAACTTTATATTATTGTCAACTTTTTTTATTTTGGACACACTGTATGAGTAATTATAGCATAACAATATAATTTTTTCTACGATTTTGTTTTTCATAGCTTATATCGTGTTACGTACTATTTATGCCACCGAAAAATTTTTATAAAAATCATAAGAGTAACTTTCATTTTTCATCCTGTATGGCAGAAAATGGCGAATCTGAAAATTGTGGTTTCAATATTATATTTTCTTCACAAAATTTCAATCTAAAGAGACAAGTTGCAAGTTCTGGTACTAAAAATGAATTCAATTAAATAAACCATCTCCAGGCGAGAACAAATTTCAAGTTTGGAAATGGAAAGTTTCACAAAGTGAAAATTATAGGGTTAAGAAGACAAACTTGATGAGTAAGATCATTTTCATTACTTACGATCTACCTCAAAAGGTCAGAATTACAGAATCTAAATTTAATTCTGCTTGCTTTATTTACCTTTCTTGTTGAGTTAAATGAATTTCTTGTTTTGATTTTGAATATGATATGTCAACGCAACAGCCAGTGGGAAATATTGCGTTTTTGTAACTGGGAACGATAATAATAATAATGATAATATCAGAGCACCAGACTTTCGCTTGCCTCAGGTCGAGTGGGTTGAAGTCGGAAATTGAGGAGTTCAGCATGGCATGCCAGGATGGTGTCTGCAACACCTTAGTCCACTGCAGTCGACTGATGGGTACAGAGGTTCCTGACAGAAGGTGCAAGGCCCGCCGTGAGGCGTCCAAGACCCTAATACACTCAAGCTTGATATCTTACCGGCTTGCCGTACTAAGTCAGAAATCTTAGTCGGACAGATGCAGAAGGCTGTCATTCTAGGCTCACTGCGCTTGCTCAGGGCACAATATTTCTCAAACCCGATGATCACTTACCCCACAGTGTGGGGAGTGGTCGTTGATTGATAATGCTGGTGCGCCCTCCTGAATGTATCGGGGCTTCAGGAGATAGGGCCTGACGGGCGCATACTACGGTTAAAAAATAATAATAATAATATATTGGTGAATTGGCTCAGTGGTAGCTCGCCTGACTCACGACCGGAAGGTCGTGAGTTCGATCCCAACCTCGATCAGATATTTTTCTCAAGAGAATTTGTCTAGTTGAAGCTGGGATGATTCTGCAACGTTACATGGCTGACTGACTGCAAATAACCATGATGCTTTCTAGGTGGCTTGGGGAGTTTATTAACATTTCATACCCAGGACACGAGGCTAATGACCAATTCAGTCGAAGCAAAAAAAAATAATAATCACTTGATTTTCGGACCCAATGATCACTTACCCCACGGTGTGGGAAATGGTCGTTGGTCGATAATGCTGGCTAGCCTTCCGAATATATTGTGGCTTCGGGGGACAAGGTCTGACCAGCGAAAACTTAGGTTACAAAAAAAGTCATAATCATCCTACTTATGAGAATTGTGATAAGGTTCATTAACACAAAGTCATATAGAGGGTTTTAGATGAAAGTCATACATACAAAATATAAATTAGTGAGTATTACAATATAATGATAATAATAATAATTGTTCGAAACAAAAAACAAATAATACAAATATGAGAAAACAGTAAACCAATTTTTGGAAAAAAAACGTTTTGGTTTTCTACTTCTTCAGCATCTTGAAAGGAAGGAATCAATCAATTTTAAAAATTAACTCTATACAAAAATGTGTTGATCATGCAAAGAAGTAACTTTCAGACACAAACAGGAAAAAACACCCTTTTCGAAACAACTACTTTCATAAAGAAAAATACTCTCGAAACAACTACTTTTATATGAACGTTGAATCATACGAACAACACTTTTTCCTATTCAGTTTATGCTTAAAAAATTCGTTATAGAATTGAATCAGATATCATTCATTGTGTAGTATATGAAAGAGGAAGAATTTCACTTACATGGATCACTGTCATCCTCAATGGCGGACATCGATATTTCGAAATAAGACACTAGCCTTATTGCCACTTCAGCACCAATCCTGGATAACATCACAAGATAAAACACTCAATTCATTTATAAAATCACAACATTATGTCATTAAATCTACTGATGTCATCGATGCCAGTACATTCATTCGCTTATTATATTCAATCCCAGCCATAGGAATCTTGTTTACATTGCAAGGGATATTTTTTGAGATGCACATTTTTTTTGTATGAAGATCAAGATATGAAGAGCAAAAAACTCTCTTCTCCATGAATAATACATATATGTATTGTATTTTGCATGAAAACGTAAAATTATATGTATATCCTCATGTACATAATATATCAATCGAATCATTAATGACATGATGATTCCACTTAGTGGGACATATCTGAATTTCAAATGAAATTTGACTTAATATTTCATATATGTATATATATTACTATAGGGTTTTTCTACTTTTAAGAATATTTTGTATATTTAAAAAAGCACTCTTTAGCAATTTTTTTCCTAACATGCTTTGTCAATAAGAACTTGATTTCTTGGACAATGAGGTATATTTCTCTCTCTCTCTCTATCTCTCTCTCTCTCTATCTCTATCTCTCTATCTATCTCTCTCTCTCTCTCTCTCTCTCTCTCTCTCTCTCTCTATCTATCTCTCTCTCTCTCTCTCTCTCTCTCTCTCTCTCTCTCTCTCTCTCTCTCTCTCTCTCTCTCTCTCTCTCTCTCTCTCTCTCTCTCTCTCTATCTATCTCTCTCTCTCTCTCTCTTTCTCTCATGCATTCTTCTGAGTATTTGAATCCTTGGTGAAATAACACTCCATATTTGTTTGAAGGTGGTTGACAATGTTTCGCGGTGTATTCATTAGTTCGTACTTCCATTGTTCAATATGATATAAATTGATTTGAAATCCCTGAAAGAATATGTAAAAAATTTAAAAGATAAGCTACTTACCTGAAAAAAAAAATAATTTTTTTTTCAGTTAATCCTTTCCATCCAATATGATATAAATTGATTTGAAATCTTCGAAAGAATCGGTAAAAAATTAAAAATATTAACTGATTAGCTGAAAAAAAAAAATAAAATAAAATTGTTGATATAAATTGATTTGAAATCCCTGAAAGAAAGATTAGCTGAGAACAATATTGTTTTTTCAGCTAATCTTTTTAATTTTCTACAGATTCTTTCAGGGAGTTCAAATCAATGTATATCATATTAGACATGAACTAATGAAAAAACACACCATACGTACTGTGTATTAAAGAAGAAATATTAACCGAAGAGGCAGCAGGAGGTTGTTATTTGGGCCTCTTTGCATTTTCTCAGGGCACATAATTTACGGGCCCATTGCTCTGTGCTACATCTTTATCGTCCTATGGATAACCAATTATAGGACAATATGCATTAAAAATATATATGATGACAGATGAATCAACACATGATGAATCATTGAAGAAATCAGTATAGAAAACGAAAATATTATAAGAATAAAATAAAATTTTCATTAGTAAAAGTTACTTTTTACAAATACTTTATAAAATAGATCACGATGTATATCAAAGTATTTTGAATCAATGTAATACTGTCTGACTAGAAGAATGGAATGACATTTTTATACAATTTTAACAGTTTTTGAATAAGCATGAAATAATTTGGCGAATGGGTTCATACAGATATGTTGAGCCTGCGGAACTATGTCTCATCTCTAAGATTTCATTTTGAAATGATACACATTTCAGTAGCATAACAAAAATTTAGAAATCTCAAAAATTTTAGCCGGATGTTCTCTAGCGTGTTCATCTCTCATTCATGTTTCGATCCGATAATGCTATAACAAAAGATTCTGAGAGTGAAGATGATTAATTTCTAGTTATGAATAACAAAGACTTTGTAGCTCCTGAAATGAAATATTTGCGATATATGAAGCTGAATCAAGTTTGACGTCTAAAGTGAAACTAAAATCTTTCATTTCCCTACATTTCACCAGACTTGCGATATCCCATTTACAGTCAAGACGGAGTGATTTTTGCGAATAGAAGTTCAATACCTACTCACATTCAGCAATAATCTGGCATATACAACAATCAATAATTTCAGACAGGTCTATAGGAAGTCTTTGAGCGATTTTATTTCAGAGAATATTATCAAGTCATCAACAAGAAGCTTACTTTCACAGATAATGGAAATAATAAAATTATTTATGAATGACATAATCAATTCAGATTGGAACCCTGGAGTACTTCCTATGAAACTATTCTGACAATGCTTAGATTTCTTACTGTCACAATGTCAATCAGCGTGTCCATGAGCCAGATTCCGATTTTTCCCAGTAAGGCAATCTTTTGAAGATATGAGAGCTAGAAGTTTCGCCCTCTGTAAAATTCTATAACAGTCCAGAACATTTCTAAAGCATTCTGCAACATTCCAGAACATCCCGAACCATCCTGAAATGTAATATATTGTTAAGGAATATAATTTGACGTTCGGAAATTTCCGGATCACCTAAGTGAAATGATCAAGGGAGTTATATTGTATAGCAGCCCTCTATCCCCTATCGAAGACAAAGTTTTCGTCTACTTGAAAGGCGTGCTCTTAAAGATATTGATGAATTGTAACAGTTATGGGGTCTGGAAATTTCGGCCTTCGAAAATTTCTAGAACAGACCCGAACGTTCGAGAGTTGTCGATAGCTTTTCTCAACATTTCACATCATACCGGAATGTTGAAGTTTGAATTTTTATAGCTACTACAATAGCTAGTAACTAATAGTAAACAACCCAAACAAAAGTATATTCCCGAATATCAATTTGAATTTTAACAACACAAAATGAAAATACGAGCTTGTCGCAAAAGCTTATCAGGCCTTTTGAATTTATTTTTTTCGTGATGAAATTTTTCAATTTAACGATATTTGATACATCGTAATGTGTATCAAATTTGATTAGGATTATTATCGTGTCCTTGGACACGATTTACATCAACGAACAGCCGCAACCATTTCTGACCAGAAGTTCCAATTTGAGTATGCTGATGACCATTTAGCAACTAAGTCAAAAAGGTTTGAATATATGGAGCTTTCCTTACTGGTGATCTGGAGGGTATCACAAAATACTGAGTCAAAAATCCTTTGAAACCAAATTCTGTAAAAACACAAGTGCGCGTGTTTCACCTAAGAAATAGAGAAGCTTACAGAAAGGAGAAAGTCGAATGGTGGAACGTGGAGCTAGAACATACCTATCATCCAAAATATCTTGGGGTTACTTTGAACCGTGCCCTAACATATAAAACAACCACACAGAACACCAAACAGAAAGTAGATACCCGCAATAATATCGTGCAGAAACTCACTGAAAGCAATTGGGGGACCCATTCTACAGAACTTTGGCACTCGCACTGTGCTACTTAACTGCCGAGTATGCCTGTTTCGTCAAACAGAAATCCGTACAACCTGAACAAGTAGACATGGCACTGAAGGAGACTACGGTCGAGTAGCCAAGGTGTCTCGTGACTACTCTAACTGATGAACTTCATTGTTTAGCCGGAAAAGATTCATCAAGTGTGAGACGCGAGGTTACAGCAAACATCGAAAGGCAAAAGATGGAAACTCTTCCACCTTATGGCTATCAGACACCCAGAAGTCGCTTGAGCTCAAGGAAGTCCTTCCTGCATAGTATGAACCCATTGAATACTTCGCCAAACATAACAAAACTCAGTAGATGTAGATGTTTAGACAGACTTAGCAGTGGGCTAAGTAGAATCAGGAACAATTTATCCAACTGGAATTTTCTAATGGACCCTATGACTTTTTGCGAATGTGGAGAACAACAAACCATTCAACATCTTCACAACTACACGCTATGCACAGAATCAGGATGACCCCCTGTCACCGAAAGAAAACACGGGTTGTAGAATTTCGGCTTTGAAAAATTCAATTCAACTATTTATTTAGTGCATTTGTGGACTTGAGTGTTTTGTTTGTTATCATATCATATTTTTTATCTTTATCTTTGTTTAGTTTTTTATATCATACTGTTACTTAGAAAGGGCAATGACGTCTTTCTTACGAAGACGTCATCTATAGGATCGACAGAGAACTCAATTCTCGAAAACCAAAGATTAACGAGGCTTCCCAAAGCGGTCAGTTGCAAAACCAGTTGTAAACCAAAGCCCAAATACCACGCATTTATGAATCAACATTAGACAGCGCTGTTTCAACTCACCATAAGTCTCATCAGCTAGGCTGAACCACAAATGCATTGCTGGACTCAATTGTCCTTAAAAGGCAAGCCTTATTAAGGAAGGGAGGTGCTATCTTCCCTTACTAATACGCTACCTTACTTAAGCTTGTCCATTAAGGACAGTTGAGTCCAACAATGCATTTGTGGTTCAACCTAGTACTACTAGTAAGACTTATGGCGGGTTGAAACAGCGCAGCGCTTCCTGATTTCGAATCATAAATGCATTGATTTATATACTGTTACTGTTGCTTTTGTCACAAAATAAATAAAATATCTTTATAATCATCAAATGATATAAAACCTTTATTTCAAATTTATAAATATAGCTATCCTTAAATGAGAGACATATGCTATCGCAGCCTTTATTGTATAAGTTAAACAATAAGTAGTGAATTGTTTTGTGGCAGCGTTTTCGATGTTAACACCACCAATTTACACAAAACATCAATACATTTTTCACACGAATCTTCCTCTTGATTCACTCCGTTCAATAATGAAAACTATATGAAAATGCATTCGATAGTTTCTGACATTTTATGTATTTAAAGAGGCAGACACGGTGTAGGATTTCATATTACTTTATAGTCTGAATCGTGCAGTACGGCATTCAGTCTTTATTTTTTTGGAAATTGATGGATGTAGCAGTTACTACGTATTGAGAAATCATCATGATGATGAACAATACTTCATATGTTTATCACTTTTATTGTATTAGTTTGGAAATGTACTCATAGGAGGAAACTGCAGGAACGTTAATTACAAATAAAAGTGGTAAAGAAAAAAGTATTATTTCTCATTCATATATTTTTTAGATTCCGAATCTTATGTTGAAATTTCGATATGGTCAACCAGAAATTTGCAATAGAATATCTCACTTTAGCAAATGTTTCACAAGTGAATGAAATCAAACCTTTATTCTTCACTGGCTTCATCTCTCATCAAATCAATATCCTTCTTCAGAATGAGAATCACTAATGAACTAAAACAACTGACAAAAGCGTCCGCCTAACAATTAGCAGGATCCACTGAAATGTGAATTTATGTATGTTATGCTCAAAGTGCAGGCGATGAATACGGAAAAATTTTAATTTGTCATCAGTTTGTGTATCCCACAAAGAGGCAAAAACTAATAAAAGCGAAATAATGCGGCCACTGCATTGAACAACCTAACCTTTTGATGAATTTTTTTTTTGCTTTCATTTTTGAAATTCTTTAACAGTGAGATCGAATTCATTTCATGAAATTCAGTAGCACTTTTTCAATCATTCTGTGAAAACAGAACTGTCTCCAATTACATGAAATTAACTTACTGTGAAATATGAAATGTTCATCAGTTGTGGAAACAACTATTAGTGTTGTATAAAAGAATTGAATCCATAAGAGAGTTCCAATAAACGATAGGTTAAAAATGTAAATTGTAAAACGCCCTAAAAATTGAAGAAATTGCTGACGTCTCACATTTGTTCAGCTGTTTCTCTTCGACGAAAGAGTTCTTGCAGATTAAACGCAACCGTTGATTTTTTTGTCTCACTTTTCCACATTCAGACACAAATAATATTATTTCAAAGAATGTGTTATTTTGTTGATGATGCAAGTGCATTATTTTATCGTCCCAAATGTATTTGATAATATTTTTTGTTCTCAATCAAGTACCTGAATGGTATATATTGGCGAATGTAATGAATCTTTGTTATTTTATTCTATACGTTTGAGAATGTCCACATAGGATGAAACTGCAGTAATGTTAGTTACAAATAAAAGTGGTAAAAAACATAGAAATTTTCATTTCTCTTTTCATTATGATCACCTACCACGTAATAACGGCTACATCCATCAATTTATTGAAAGATGCAAGTACAGCTAGACAATCCACATACTACTTTAAGCTAAAACTGAAGTACCAATGAAGAATGCTTCACAAGAAAAATTACCCCGAAATACATTAACATCAGAACCTGGACAAAAACACCAGCAGCGGAGAAAGCGACAATAAAGGCACGACTGATCTGGCTAAAAGAAGTATGCAGAACATTGTTCTCTAAAAAATGAGTATCCTGCAACATTATTTGAAAGTATTACACTCTGAACATAGTTATGAACTCCACCAGATAGAACTTGACATATTCATTTATATGATATATGATTTCATATACCGAAAGTACCACACTCAACTCAAGAAACTTAGGTCACTAACACAGAAACAACAACATATCATACACAGCGAATCAGTCGAACCAGATATCCAGTTCAGCGAAAGAATCATTAACTTGACCAAAGTAGAATTTAACAAAGAGGAAATTTTAACAATGTCCAAGGGGCCGAAATATACACAAACAATAATTAATAAAAATAGTTTGGATACGTTGATAACAGATACAGATACAAGATAAATGAAGTAATTCAGAACCATCCATTCTCTTTATCAAACAGTAGAGAAACCGGCATAATAAAAACTATACAACAAAATATAAGAAATAATGATGTTGTTTTCACGAAAGCTGATAAATCGAATTGAGTCAGTCATTCGAGATGAAAGTCTTACTGTCATCAAGAAAGACCCGACTAAAAATAGTCAACATGAACTGAAAAATCTCCTCTTAGATACTGAAATCATTTTCAAGGAATCAGAGAAACGGAGAATCACCAACAGGAACCCCTCTTGCCTTAAACTGTATGGCCTGATAAAAACACATAAAGAGGATAACCCTAGACCGGTAGTTTCGTATATAAATAGTCCGGTAAGAGAACTAGGAATACGTATTAACAAAGTTGTTAAAAAATATTACCAATTTCGTCCCACCTCACACCATTAAAAATTCACTGACTTTGGTGGACAACTTAAGGAACCAAACCACGCCACACAATTCAATTTTACTTTGATTCGATGTAAAGAGTATGTTCTCCAACATGCTGTACAACGAGTGTAAGCCCCTCATTTTAGACATATTAGATCAAGCCAAAGTAGACCAAATCATTTCCTTTGAAGTTTCAACAGCTTTCGATGTGTACCTGAATCAAAGCTACCTACAGTTCAAAAACAAATTCTATAAACAGGATTTAGGTTTACCAATGGACCACTATAGTAAACTCCGACCTGGGTAAAACACATATTCATTTTTGGTACAGATATTTAGACGATATTCTTGCCTGCTTTAAGGGTACTACACGACAGCTGAACCAATTTATGATATTCATGAACAATCTCAATAGCAACATTCAGTTCACACTCGAAACAGAGATAGCGAAACAGATAAATTTCTTAGACCTGGCCATTACACACAGTCAAAATGAATTCGAGTTCAATGTTTTCAGAAAACTTAGCTATACAAACATCACCATCCCAAGCGATTCTTTCCATCCAGACAGTCATAAATTAGCAGCATACAACTCAATTTTGCACAGAGCATTCTCACTGCCTTTGTTTGCAGACAATCTAGCTAGGAAAATTGATACAATTACACAGATAGGTCATTATAATGGTTTCAACGCAGATTCTATCCAGAAGTAAGTCAGGAAACAAAGCCGGAAATTCACTTACAGATTAATATTTCCTCCTCAGGTCAAATAACTAGAAATCAAGAAATGGGTAACGCTAACATATTTTGGAAAAAGAACAGAAATTATCGCAGGTTTCTTCAGAAAAAAGAATGTGGGAGTAGAATTCAGACCACATGTCAGGTTATCACATTTCTTTTCAAAGATAAGGTCGACAAGTTGGCAAAATCTGAAGTTTATAAGCCTAAGTGTCCGGCGTGTAATAGTGTTTATGTGGGACAATGCGGACGAAATTTCCAAAAACAGTATGCTGAATATGAAAGGTCCTTCAGACTAGAAAAAAATGATTCGATCAATCCACTCCTTGGCATGCAACCACAAGTTTCCGAATCTAAACGATACGGAAATTCTGCATTATGCAAGGAAGTGTTGCAAACTCAATTATTCAGAATCCTTGGAAATTTACAAGCATAAACATTGCGGGTGCAACCTGTTAAATGATCAAATCAATTTGATTTACTCTCCGGTTTTCAAATTGGCATATCCGCATTGTGAACTGTAAATTAAGATACTCAATCAAGTACCTGAATGATATATATTGGCGAATGTAATGAATCATTGTAAGTTTATTGTATAAGTTTGAGAATGTCCATATAAGACGAAACTGCAGTAACGTTAGTTACAATTAAAAGTGATAAAAAATATAGAAATTTACATTTCTCTTTTCATTATGATATCCTACCAAGTAGTAACGGCTACATCCATCAATGTATTTGTTACTTTCATCCCAATTCTAAATCACTTCTAGATCCTCATTAAGATATGCAACATCCTGCTGCTGGTGAAGATGTGCCTCCGTAGCCGATGTCTTGGAATCGAAATTGAATGCCAAGACAATTGTGAGAGATGGGTTAACTGATTGAATCATGAAATAAATCAATTTGAAAGAACCAGAAAAGAGAAACAACCATCTATTATTCATGCTAATAACTCAAATAGATGCATGGGCACTTCAGCATGAGTAAAAAATAAATTTGAATGGGTTTTTTCATCAACCAGCTATCGTTCCCATACGAAGAAAAACCTTCAGAAGTTGACAATGGTACGAGTTGATGGGGTTTTACCTCCTGATGTGCATTTCCTAGCACCTAAATGAAATACTAAGTATATGAAAAAATTGTCCCCATATATGTGGTCTACGTGTCCTTCTCCGTTTGCATTTAAAAGTATTTTATCATTCGAATAAGGTGATTCCAAAAGCACTATTCAATTTATTCACCTCTTCTAAGCATATTTAAAGATATGAACTTCAAACGTTCAAGCCAGTCTCGAATATACCTAAACAGTAGGTTGAGTGGACTGACGCCTATTAGAAAACAACAACTACTCCCCAGGAGCCCCCGAAGGGCGTTAGATTATATCCGACAGGCGTCAGTGTAGGAATCTTCACAGAAAATTTCCTGCATATGCAGGTATAGGTATATTCAGGTAGATATGTTCGAGGCTGGCTTGAACGTTTGAAGTTCATTTCTTTAGATTTGTTCACTACCAGTTTTCAAGCATAGCCCACTGACTAATAAGAAAGTTTTTCTTCCTCATTCAGGGGAAGAAATTCGGGAAAATTACGGATATGCAGTTGGTTAGTACCTCGTCGACTAGATGGAGTGACATTTTGTTGTTCGCTCCAACTTAGGAAGAGGAATGAAATACTCTGAAAGAATTCCGATTTTCAATTATGGAATATCATTGACTTTAGGTCGAT
>WOGP01002021.1:0-17605 GCA_015342065.1 Leptinotarsa undecemlineata
GAAGTGACAGAATTTATTGACGGATCACCCTGTAGCGCTTTTGAATACTTAATGAGATTTTATTACTCTACACTCTTTTGAAATAGACTATAGGAATGTCAAATGCACAGTTATCGAGAGTCGTTTAATGATTCTCATTCTCTCTGGCATTATGAGAATCGAGGGTCAAATCTACAGCATTCCATAGCAGGGGGAACCGATACCCTCAATGAGCTTTTCGTAGAAAAAAAATGTCCCCTTCCTAAGTAATAACCAAAAGAGTCAATTCAATAAACACGTGCACCTGTCACAGATATTTCACACATTCTTTCATATTTGCCCCATTTGCCACTCTCCGACCCCTCAGTGATAGATATAGATGACGTAATGGCAGAGGCGAATGCCTCGGGGAATTACTTAATCGAATACGGCCATATCGAATGAAAATAGTATTATTCTCGTTTTGATTGAGCCGGACTTAAAAGGATTACGCCGGCGACACATTTGTAACATGTGGGCTCAGATATGTCTCGGTTACCCTCGAATAATATGAGTAGTTGTATATTTTTACATGTCATCCAAGACAAACATTTTATTAAATATGTTTCTACGGAGCAGATACATGGAAGGACATTTTTTATCAATATGTGTTTTTCAAGTGTCTCATAAATGAGAGCATTTTTTTGTACTCAAATATGCAAATCTATTTATTCTTTTGATAATTTCAGGAAAATTTCAGAAGTAAGAAAAGAGAATTGAAACTTTTTATGTTTTTTACAACTTTCATTTGTAAGTAACGTTACTGCAGTTTCGTCCTGTAGGGGCATTTTCAAACTTATACATTAAACTAAGAATAGTTGCTTGATTACGTTTATTCATTATTTGGGATTAGTAGTTTACAATGTTTTTATGTTTTGTTGGAACCCTGCTATAGGCTTATGCACCTTCAGGATTAATGGTTTATTACATCATCCTTTATATAGCAACCCTGTAGGTAATAATCGAGGTACTTGGCTTGAGTACCTGCATTCACAATTTATAATGCGGATGTGGTAATTTGAAAACCGGTGAGTAAACTGAATCCATTTTATCATTTAACAGGTTGCACCCGCAATATTTATGCTTGTGAATTTCCAAGGATTCTAAATAATTGAGTTTTAACCCTTCCTTGCATAGTGCAAAATTTCCGTATCGTTAAGATTCGGGAAATTGTGGTTGCATGCCTAGGAATGGTTTGAAAACGTCGAATAATTTTTTCCTTGTCTGAAGGACCTTTCATGTTCAGCATACCGTTTTTGAAAATTTCGACCACAATGTCCCACATAAACACTATTACACTCCGGACACTTGAGCTCATAAACTCCAGATTTCTTCAATTTGTCCTCCTTATCTTTGGCAGATGACCTGGCATGCGATCTGAATGCCGCTTCCACATTGTTTTTTCTGAAGAAACCCGCAATTATTTCTGTTTTTTCCCCAAATATGTTAGAGTTACTCATTTCTTGATTTCTGGTTGTTTGACCTGAGGATATATTAATCTGTAAGTGCATTTACGGCTTGGTTTACCGACTAACTTCTGGACAGTATCTGCGTTGAAACCATTACTATGACCTATTTGTGTAATTATATCAATTTCCCTAGCTAGATTGTTAGCAGACAAAATCAGTGCGAATGCTCTGTGCAACATTGAATTGTAGGCTGCTAATTTATGACTGTCTGGATGGAAAGAATCACTTGGAATATTATTGTCTGAAAAGTTAGGGTTTTCTGAAAATATTGAACTCAGATTCATTCTGATTGTGTGTAATGGGCAGGTCAATTAAATTTATCTCTTTCTCTATCCCTGTTTCGAATGTGAACTGAATGTTGCTATTGAGATTATTCATGAATGTCATAAATTGGTTCAGCTGTCATGTAGTACCTCTGAAACAGGCGAGAATATCTTCTATATATCTTTACCAAAAATGAATGTTATTTACCCAGATCGGAATTCACTATAGTGATATCCAAGTTGTTCATAAATATGTCTGCTAAAAGTGGACTGAGGGGTAAGCCCAGTGGTAAACCTGAGTCCTGTTTATAACATTTGTTGTTGAACTGGCACACATCGAAATCTGTTGAAACTTCAAAGGAAGTGATATGGTCTAGATTGGCTTGATCTAATATATGTAAACTGAAGGGCTTACACTCGTTGTATGGTATGTTGGAGAACATACTCTTCACATCGAATGAAACTAAAATTGAATTATGTGTATTAATATACCCTCAGGTCAAACAACCCAAAAACAAGAGATGTGTAACTCTAACCTACTTAGGAAAAAAAACAGATATAATTGCGGGTTTCTTAAAAAAAATTGGCTGGAAGTGGCATTCAGACCACATGCCACAGACACAGGTTATCTGATTTTTTTTTCAATGCCAAAGATAAGTATGCTGAATATGAAATGTCCTTCAGACTAGGAAAAAATGATTCGACGTTTTCAAACCATTCCTTGGCATGCAACCACAAGTTCCCCAATCTAAACGATATGGAAATTTCGCACTATGCAAGGAAGAGTTACAAACTCAATTATTCAGAATCCTTGGAAATTCAGAAGCATAAACATTGCGGGTGCAACCTGGTAAATGATCAAATCGATTTAGTTCACTCACCGGTTTTCAAATTAGCACATCCGTATTGTAACTTGTAAATTCAAGTACCTAATCAAGCCAAGTACCTGTATTATTAGCTACAAGGGTGGTATATTAGGGCTAATGTATTGAACTATTGTTAGTACAATGTATAAGTTTGAAAATGTCTGTATAGGATGAAACTGCAGTAACGTTAGTTACAAATAAAAGTGGTAGAAAACAGTTTCAATAATTCTTTTCTTCATTACGATTTCCTACCACGTAGTAATGGCTACATCCGTCAATTTAATGAAAATCCAGAAGTTGAAAAACTGAAATACCGACCTTCCTCGTGGGTCTGTGGGCCTCTGAAAATAGAAATTGAGTTGGTGGTGAGATTAATTGTTTGAACTTGCTGTGAAAATAAAATTGTCATTAACACGTTTTCGAAAAACCAATGTCAAACCGCTTTCAGATTGGAAAAATCGTGAAAATTCTTTATAGGGATAGTGTTATTAATTTTCATTAGATAACGGGTCGGTCCATCCATAAAGTAATATGTCCAGTAGATTGTCAGTGTGAACAATCCTTGTTCCACAATATTCCCCTGATTCCAGGCAATTACCCCGAAAGAGTGTTTTTCAAGATAAAACTCCGCTCCGAACTCATTAAAGAGTAATTCTGTATGCTACCGTTCCCAAATTGCATCAGGACATTCTGCTTGCAATCCTTTCTCTCTCCGGAAATTCAAAATAAATGTGTTGCGTCCGCCTGAAGGGTTGCTGAAATTTTCACGATCCCACTCCTGGCCGTTTGTCTGGTCGAGGTCCATTAGCGCCGCCACAGGTTTGCGGTCATTCCATGAACTGACCGACGCGGCCGATGGTCCAGGTAATATAAGACCGCCGCTTACAGCTCTTCGTAATGGTGGGAATTGTCTGAACTGAGGTTTTCTAGTGTCTAATGCTTGCAGAAAATGGCGAGTTTGAAGCTTTTTCCCTGTAAAGGGATACTCATGTAGGACATGTCATGTAGAAGCTCATTCAAAGAGCTGGAAATTCTCACAGTTACTGGTCTGTATAGGTATATATGAGATGTGTCTTTACGTTCATAAGAATAAAGAAAAATCTAGCGCAAACCAGCAACGCCAACCATACGCAACTAGAACTAGAGGGTTGTTGATGGCGAATCCTCACCGAACCTCCCTCTATCAAAAGAGTCACCTATACTTTGGACCCAAATTGTATAAAAAGCTAGATGTGTCTATTAAGGACTCAATGAATATCTGCATTTTCAAAAGACATTTGAAAAAATATCTTATCGAATGAAACTGCTACACCGTTGACGAGTTTTATTAATTACTCTCGAAAAAAAAATTGTTAATCCCCTTTATATGTACAGTTTAGTATCTGTTGTGTTTTGTTGTTGTATATGTATAAACTTATAATTGTTTTTAGTTATACTTGGACGTCTTTCTTGTTACGGTATGTAAATGTTTATTGTAATGTTTTCATACTGTTCAACAAGTGAAATAAATATTATTATTATTATTACTTGTTGATGGGCACAGATGCCCGGAGCCTATTGATAGATAATTTGACCAGGTAAAATGAAATGGGCCTTGGAAATTCCACTCAACGAGAGATGAATGTTGTAGAATGAATTCCATATTTTCAGTTTCAGAAAAAATAATATTCCTATTAGCTTATTGAATGTATTACATTTAATGAAACAGCACTAACAAATATTTTAATGGCTGTATTATACCCCCCTCCGCTTTATGAATATTTTTCAAATGTGCACGTCAATTTCAAAATGTAGTAAAAGCCATAGAAATTAAAACCAACAATCGCACGTACCAATAATATATGTGACGTCATAAAAACTGTATATGGAAGTAAGTGCGAATACTTTCGTACCTATACATTCAAACTTTGAGAGGCGTCAAAATGGATACGCGTCGCGTTAATTCATTGTCAGTTATATCCTTCATCAACTTGGTACAACTATTACAGATTGTATCACTATCATGTTTCAGAGTATTGTTATGACTGCCGTACTAGGAATCGCATTCTAAAAGGTCAGACTTCGTTAATATTCAACTCGCTCGAGTTTCGAATTTTGATGGTTTCTGTTCGTAGGAATGTGACAGCTGGTTGACGAAAACACGAATTTTCAACATACATACAGATTCTTGTTTTGGATTTCATTCCAATTTGGAGTTACTTTATATTGAATACAGTTGAAAATGTAAATTTGCTTTGGGAAAGAAAGTTTTTGGCTTTCCACTACTCTATTTCGAAACAAAAAAAATGTAGGAAACTTCCAAAGAAAGGAAGGAAGCAATCACTTTTCAAAATCAACTACATACAAAGATGTGTAGATCCTGGAAAGAAGTAACTTTCAGACGCAAACCGGAAAAAAAGAACCCTCACGAAAGAAAAATACTTTCGAAAGAACACTTTTATATGAACGCTAAATTATACGAAAAACACTTTTCTCTGTTCTGTTTACATTCCAAACATTCATAATGGAATTGAATCAGATATCATTCACAGGATTCCTACACATAATAGTAAGTGAAGGAGGTTAACTCTCACTTACATGGGACACTGTCATCCTCACAGGTTGGTATCTTATGTTTCGCTGTAAAACACTTGCTTTACGGCTCTTCAGTATAAATCTAGATAACATTATGAGAATAAATTCATAATTGGTTCACAAATCCTGTATGGTGATGTATTGTGAGATAATCAGAAAAAGTTTATGAAAGTACGCGCCATAAGCAGACTTGTGACGTCAACAAGCCAGAAAGCTTCCTGTTGCGTCGTAGTATTTAGAAGGATCAGAATATACCGTTCAAAAGATACAAGTGAATACGTCTTTGTAATCATAAATAGACGGGCCTCATTGGTATTGGACCGAAAACAGAGTGACATGTGAGTTGCCTTTTACAAAAACTTTTCTTCATGAAATAATTATTTCGCTGATTGAAAAGGGTTTGGAAATATGTCTGGATTCGGAATTTGAGGAAAAAATTGAAAGGCACATTGTTGAACTCTAGGAGTGATATCAAAAACAAAACTGAAAACATCAAAACTGATTTATAGCTGATGTAAATCAAGAACGAACCACTGATACAGAAAAAGAAATATCTGGTAAATAATTTTTATTGCACAGGAGTTTGTCGGAAGTAGCATATTCTGAAGTTGATCTTACATATTTTTATATCTTCTTTGATGGTTCTACGGCTACCAAAATTGGTTTTGATTATGCCATCTCCGTCAAATTTCGTTGTAGACTTTTTTCGCGAATACAAAATTTTTTGTTATATCTGACTTTCCTATTGACAAATTTGTATTAGTTTATTTCAACAGAAAATACTGTCAGAAATGAACACGTTCAATATATGTGTGCTTATTTTGGGATTTATTCTACGCCAAAGGTTCTTGGTTCACCTCTTATTAGGAAATATTTTCATTCAAATCAAATATTTCAAGGAAAATATGATAATAAAAATTAAATAAAATCTAATCAATTTATATATGAAGAATAAAAAATGCAGAAGCTGTTGACATTGACGTACTTTTTCATATTTAACAAATGTCACTACAGATTCAATAAACACAAGCTCCTTAACTTAAAATAAATGAACTATTTTTTACTCAGTTGCAAGTAGAACTTACAGCGAGTATAGTCCACAGACATCATGAAACCAGATTGCTGGTTCCCCATCATTTTTGAAAAGCCATTTGACAGATAGAAATGTGTATACGAATAATATTCAATTTCACTACAAGATTCTTCGGACGGATGTACCTCAAGGGGTCATTCTTGTTAACCATGTACACTTCGGGACTGACTTATTCTTTCGAAAGTTGTTCTGCTTTTCTTCAGCTCTACTTTATTGATCATTTTGTTTATTTAAGCTCATATAGCATCATTAGAAAACGTCGACATCACTCAATTGAATTGTAGCATTTTTGCTTTTTTTGTCAATGGAGTACAATATATATAGAATAGAGTGAAGCAAATGCTCTGCTCTGCAGTATATAAAGGTCAAACGGGTAGACATTTTGACATATGGCTCCATGAACACGTCTGTTTGGACAAAAAATCTATAATGTTAGAATATCTAAAAGAATCAAAACACAAGATAAATGAAGATAACCTCAAAATCTCACACATATGTAATGAGGGAAAGAAAATAACTTAGCTGGAAGCTATGGAAATTAATATATCAATTGAAAACCCAAGATATACACCCTTCAACGAGCAACTCGAATTAAGTAGGTCTCCACTCTTGAAATTATAAATTTGAGAACCCTTATAATCTACAGTGTTGATTTTTTTTTATTGGAACCCTTGTTCATTTATCTTGCCTTCTAGCTTACCTAAAAACTCCTTTCATAACCTACTTTTCAGATTTCACATGACTAGTGGAAGTTAGACACAAGTTTTTTATTTATTTCAGTAAAGTTAGATGAGGCAGTTGTTGTTCTACTCAAAACAAATTAGATAACTTGGCGAGTGAATACTTCACTTTCCATGAGGATTTTTCCTGCAGCTTAAATTTTATTGAATTGGATTATATGTCTTCTGGGTTCAGTTATTATTAGAAAAACTGATATTTTGTAATCTATATTTTGTCTAATGATGAATTCGTTGTTCGTTTATCAAAAACCTGGATCCAATTTCATTACCTCAGAACAATAGCGTCGAACCAAATACCAACTTGCCTTTATTATCCACAGTCTCTACCAGAGACATGTCTGAATTATCTCATCTTTTTGAAAAGCGAAACATCCAACAATGAAAAGTGAAATACTCCTCAATCGATAAAGCTGTATTGTTTATATTCATAATCTTTAGCAGTGAGTGAATGTAGTATGGGAAGGAATAAGATAACAAGTGCCTATTGTGGTGCGTAAAACGGTTCGTCAATGCTAATTTTCCACGAGAAACTCAATCCCATTCAAGGCAGAGTTTTGTACTCGACTCGTTATCGTGTGGAAGCGTTGTTAACTCTGAAGTAGATGGGAAAATTTGAAAGACATTCGAGTATTTCGAATACGATAAAGCAAGACAGAAATGAATCACGGGCTGAGAGTGGATTGGAGTTGGTGGTAGAAGTCTTGAGGAGATAAATATATTTCAAGTTGATAATCTAGGAATGTATAGAGTTCGGTTATATCGTTATAAGTTTCTGATTGTTGCTGAAGTCTTTGGGGTTAAATACGAAATTATCTTCCGTGTTTGAAACGACGTGCAGTACAGGGTATTGCATATGGAAATGTGCATACGTTGTAACTACATATATACCACCACATCTGGTTCAGGGCCTTACGCATTGCAAGATTACATACACTCCAGCCTGAAAGACTGCATCTAAATGTTACTCAGGATAGAATATTGCCTTCGCCTGAGCTGTAGCCATGTAAATTCATCATACATTTATACTACACACAAGTACTATGTTGATGTATCGCTGCTGTTTCAATGTTTTGTCAGAATCAGAATCAACGAACTTAGGCATGCGCAGCGTTATAGAACAGTGCTTTCAAAAAATGTTCTACAGCTCCATCTAGTGGCGAGTTACAGAAAAAGTAATAGCCTGCAAACCTTTTCTATGAAAAATTACTTATACATGTCAAGTTTCATCACGATCGCTTGAGCGATGTAGAAGTTTATCACTTACTAACCAACCAACCAACAAACATCTATTTTCATATATTATATTACTGATGAACAGAACATTGCAGATTATGAAAAATATACCAAACGTACTTTATCGGGGTGAACCAAGATGGTGTCATCAGGAGATGAAATACATCTCCTAAAGACGATAACTTGGTTGTTGAAATACATGTATAGGAGAGTGTTGCAGTCTGGGAATAGTACTTGTTTTTTTATTCAACGTCGAATACGATTTTCACTAATCTACGAAGTGATTCGATGGGAAGGAATAATGCATTGATATTTGGTGTAGATTGGTTAACATTTAGCGATGTTATCCGTACGAAGTCGAGGTGGTTGTATCACACATATGAATCCTGGGAGCTTTCATTAAAAAAGTTGCCTTAATCGTTTAAGATGTGACCGAAAAATCATTGTTCCTCTTTTATTGATTTACAGAAAGGTTCTGGGTGTCATATGTCTATTTTGTGAGGAGAGTTAGATGTTTATGAAATGGTCACATATGATGTTGTGATTCAAAGATTGAGTTTCTTATAATTTTTCGTATTTACATGAAGGAGTGTACGCGAAAAATTCTCAAAAAATACCCTTTTCAGTTTAAGCAAAATTACCACAAAATCCCCAATCGTCTTGTGGGATTCAATCAAATAAGCGTATGGATATGTCTTTACGTACTGTCATCGTGACAGGAGTAGATTTCTCTCATCCATGTAATGTTAGGTTACGTTACGTCAGGTTAGGTTAGGTCCAAAGTGAGCGGGTCTGTTCGACCCTCCACCACAATCCATACGGGTTTATTGTGTTTTACACCCAGTCACACTCGACCAAATAAACCCAGCTTCTCAACGAAGGCGATTAGTTTGTACGGTGAGAGGTCTTTCAGGTCAGATGGTAAGAGTATGGCTCCGCCGAACTCTGAAAACCTGTTTCGGTCCCCGACGGGGGCAGGCACAAAATAGGTGCTCTACTGTTACATCATTTTCCTAACAGAGGCGACACAAACTGTCTTTTGACAGTTCTAGTTTCTGCATAAGACGATTCAAAAGACAGTGACCTGTAAGAAGGCCTGTTAGACATTGTAGTTCATCCCTACTCTAGTCCAATAATTATTTGGTATTAGGCTTCAAAGGGTGAATGAAAACCTTGGAGTGAGCCAATGCTGAAAGATTCTGCCAGAAGTCCATAAATCTTCTTGACATCCAGGTGTTCAATCATTGTTTGGAAAAGCTTAAAGCGATGCCAATGACAGGTTCTGGTCCCAAGAAACTGCTTGCAGTGCCCTCCATTGCAAGGGAGTCAGCAGCCTCATTGCCTTCCAGGTCAGTATGGCCAGGAATCCAGACCAGTGTCCATCTGTCGAGTATTCTTATTGAGGAGAGTAGTTTCTGGCAGTAGTATATGAAGTTGGATTCTTCCAATCTCTCCGCACATAATTAAATTGCGTAAATTTTCGCTTGAAATTCAGTCGCATAGGTTTCTAGCCAAGTTGATATATCTATTATGATCCTGTAACTGAAAACACCTGCACCTAAACCGGAAGGTGTTTTTGATCCATAAATATGTAAACCAACAATTAACTGCTTTTCATATTTCCTTCTCCCGGAGAATCCAGTCCTCTCTGCTCGGGAACAGTACCTTATAAGGCAGTTCATAGTTGACAGTTGGGGGCATAAACTCAGAGGTCATTTTCAGAATGCTGTGATTTCCAGTGTCAAGCTACAGTTTATGCATTAAACTGACTTGTGTAATTGGCAATGTGTACAAGTTTATATGCAGTCTATCTAATCTCTCTCTCCAGAGAAATTTGGAGAGGAGGTAGATCTAGAAGGATCTACATGGCCTCTGACGGTGCAGTACTGTTGGCATCACTGTTGGCCAGACAAGCCTGTCTCTGTAACCCAGAGAGCTTGGTCTAGGCCGTTTTCTGTAAAGTCTTCGGTCAATAGGCAATTGCACCATGTGTGATCATTGGTCTGACAGTCATCACATGAATCCATATTATGTAATAAGACAAGTGTTTCATTACGAAACTTCTAAGTCCGCCAGTGAAGTTGGTAGTGGTAGTGTAAGTGGAATTTTATATCGTAACTCTTTGACCTATTATAGTATGTAGCATTCGTATGTTTGGAGTTCATACTGAAAAGAAACAAGTGATTTTTATATAATTTATTTTTCATATCATACTAGTTTCAAAAATAATTTCTTTTTCCTGTAACTAAATGTTCATCAAAAAGTAATTGTTTCGAGACGGCTTTCTTTTCCTGTTTGTATCTGAAAGTAACTTTTATGCATGAACAAAATATATTTCTAATGAAGAGATTATTTTAGGCTTCCTCTGGAAGTTTTTTTTTTATAAAGAAGGAGAGAAAGCTAGAAAAATTTTCCCCTTTCCATTTGATTTCCAGTCGTTATAATAATTGATGTTATATGGTCATATTAACGTTTTTTTTTATGTCTGTTTCAAACCCCATATCTTCCCGTAAGAATGTTTGGCCAGCATATATACTACGTCCGCCTATTTTAAATATTTTTTGAGTATTTTTTCCAGGCCAGTCTGGGTTTATAATCTCTTCCATATCTCAAATAATCATTGTGAAATCATAAGAGCGAGTGAAATGGAATTTTGAAATTCAGCTTCCTCTGATGATGCTTCTCGAAATTTAGTATTCTCGAGAAGAACTGTGAAAAAACTCTCTCAAGTTATTTCTTTCAAACGTGCATCTTCACCACAAGCCACCAGCAAAACTTCCATAATAATACTTTTATATTCATTTGGGTACCGAACACCCTCCATTCAAATTTTTTTATCAGATTTCAGCAAGAAATCACACCGAAGATAAAAACACACCACGATATCGATCCATTCAATTACTTAAGCGGCGGTTAAAATTTGAAAAATATATGCAAACGTAACCTACATCTCTCCAATTTCTCATAAATCACGCTGTAAACTCCCCTGAAAGTTCAGAGCCTCCGCTGGAGAGGCATTAAGGAAGGAGAATTGACGGGAAGGACATACCCTGAAATGTGATTAATCAAATGATTATTGCTGTTGTGAATAATCGGTCATCTTCCGGGACATCGTGTTCTATCCGTGTAATATGGGATCGATTCTGGGACTTTGATGATGGATAGATGCACGCCATAATCCTTGATATGGAGTGGAAACAGTTATGATTCATCTCTATCGTAAGCATTGAAGGAAAACTATCGAGTTCACCCTCAAATGCGAAGAACTGTTTGAATTCAAGATCTTAGGTCTATTTCCATTCATCCAAATGAGTACTTCCTTTATTTTTTGTTCCTCAACTATCAAAACTGTCAATTATCAAAGATGGCGACTGGATTTTTATTGCTACATATTTCTGTTCGTTGACATAAGAATTTAATTGAATATTTGGATAGGATGGCGACCGTTGAATACCATTTTGATTGTCAAGTTAGCGGGAATTCGGTCAAAATATTGAAAAAAACCAACTTCTGAATTATCGACGTTTCGAAACTTTATTGTTTCATCTTCAGGACTCTGAAGTATAAGAGCAAGGCATACATATTAAAATGGAAATTTACACACTAGTTCTGTTAGAAACAAAAAATTATGTAATATAACAATCGTTAAAAATAATAAACGTTTCGAACACTTCACAAAAAACAACGTTGATGAGTACTTACATTAAGGGCGGCTTTCCGAGTTGAAGGGTGAGGTGAATAATTTGGACATAACATATAAATACGTACACAGGTTTCTGAAAGACTTTGACACAGACACGAAGGGATTAACAATCTGAACTGTCTGTAATTCGTTCTTTATAATTCAAAAAAAGCCCATGAAACAAATGAGAATTGTATTTGGAAAAAGCAGTCGGTTAATGATTCCAAGGTTAGTTATTGTTTGATTTTTTTCTATAAGATTGAAATATGAGGTGTGTAGGTTTTCAATGTCTGACCTTTTGTCATGACATTTTGTTCTATGTTTTGTTATTTCAATTATTTCGTTTAGAAGTCTTTTTTAGTAACGTCTGTTGTCCTATAATACTGACTGACTCAAAATCAAAAGTATGACAGGACGATTTGCAATGTTCTGCAAGGCTAGTAGGATTCTTCATTGTTTTTAGTGGATTGTGTATATTTTTACAATCCATGCTATATTGAGTAGTTATCATCCCAAACTTCAGTTTACCGTTGAAGAAGAAAAAAATAATAGAATTGTTTTTCTGAATGTTTTTCTGATAAAATCTAACAACAAAATCATAACTGATTGGTACCATAAACCAACATACTCTGAAAGATTTATAAACTACCACTCTATCCACCCAATGATACAAAAAATAAACATCATCAACAATCTCAAATACTGGGCTACACATTTAGCACATGCGAATTTTAAAAACCAAAACCTAAAACTAATAGAAACTATGTTACTTGAGAATTGCTATCCTAGATCTTTAATTGAAAAATTAGTATATTCAGACAGAACAAATACGCAAAAAAACATCGAACATCAAATATTTCAAATTACCATATGTAGCAGGTCTGACACCACAACTATGCAAGACTCTAGAAAATAACATTTTAAAATTAGTATGAAATCTGAAAATAAAATTAAAAATCATTTTTTCACGAGAATAAAAACAAAAACACCAAAAGACCTGATATCCAATATTGTCTATAAAATACCATGTGCTGAATGTGAGAAAATATATATAGGGCAAACAGGCAGGCATCTCAAACAAAGAATTACTGAATATAGCAGGAATTGTAAAAATATACACAACCCACAAAAAACAATGAAGAATCCTACTAGCCTTGCAGAACATTGCAAATCGTCCCTCCATACCTTTGATTTTGAGTCAGTAAGTATTATAGGACAACAGACGATAATAAAAAAAAGACTCCCGAACAAAATGATTGAAATAATAAAACATGGACATTGGTCCATGGTCGGACCAATGTCTAAGGTCGGACATTGAAAACTTACACACTTCATATTTCAATCTGATAGAAAAAATCAAAGAATAACTAACTTTAGAATCATTAACCGACTGCTTTTTCCAAATATAATTCCCATTTCTTTCATGGGTTTTTTTGAATTATAAAGAACGATTTACAGACAGTTCAGATTGTTAATCCCTTCGTGTCTGTGTCAACGTCTTTCAGGAACATGTGAACGTATTTATATTTTATATCAAAATTATTCACTTCACCCTTCAACTCAGAAAGCCGCTCTAAATGTAAGTACTCATTAACGTTGTTCTTTTGTAAAGTGTTCGTTTATTATTTTTTAAACGATTGTTATATTACATAATTTATTTTGGTTCTAACGAACTGCTTTGTAAATTTCCATTCTAATATGTATGTCTTGTTCTTATACTTCATAATCCTGAAGATAAAACAATAAAGTTTCGAAACGTCGACAAATTAGAAATTGGTTTTCTTCAACATTTTGACCGAATTTCAGCCAACTTGACAATCAAAATTGATTTTTCAATACTTTTCTGCTAGTCTCCTTCGGTAATATTAGATACTTCTTCTTTAACTAGCTCTATTACCTTCTTATCAAATTTTGGAAAATTATTTTCAAACCTGATGCTTTGTTTCAATATTTCTCAAATCAACCCGATGGGATTGAAAATACAAAAGTAGGGGGGAAGTCTCAATATGGTTTGTCCATACTTTTCAGCAATACTCTCAAGGGCATACACTTTTTCTAATGATTTTCTCTGTTAAACTTCAAGTAGTTGGTTTTTAGTATAGTTATCTTCAAAATACAAATTGTTAGCCATTAAAAAGCTTTGTATTTCATCTTTTCTCGAATTTATATTCGGTACTTTGATGAGCTGTCGCGAAGCATTGTCAAGAACTATTACACCATTCGCATCCAAATTTGGGATCAATATGTTTTCAAACCATTCCTCAAAAATATTAGCTTACATGTTTTTATGATAGTCAACATTGCAGTCCTCAAGTTATTTTCCACATAATATCAAAGAATTCGGAACCTATCCTTTACCTCTTTCACAATGCACAATGATTAGTCGCGATTCTTTGTTTGCAGGCATGTTAAGCGTAAACATTCTCGAACCATCAGTCCACCCTTTCGTAACTGTGTCGTGAGTGTCATACCAAGTTTCGCCCAAATGGAAAATTTGCCGTTGTTCTTGTCTATATTTAGTTATTTGTTCTAAGTATTTGTTAGGCAATTCCACTATTATTCTGCTTTCCATAACTGCTTGACATTTGTTTATAATTCAAAATCTAAATCCTGAAGAGTTTTTTTTTATTAGATGAGCATCTGAAAGTTTTAGTAATCCCGTATCACATCGCGTCTTGCGTTCATAAGGTTTGTTTTTGACTATTTTACGTACAGTTGAGGAAGGAATTTCGGTCAAATCTGATGTTGCTTGTAATAGTTTGTTTTCTTCGAAACCAAACTTGAGATGTAGATTCTTATATACATTGAAACATACTCTCTGTATTTCAATATTCAAATGCATCCGAATCTTATTCACTGGTATGTCTTTTTTGCATTGTTTACCATCGCTATCAGAATCACTACACTGGAAAAAGTTTGCGTTGTTGTCACACTCATTATTTTTTGTCCAAAGACGACACATTTTATACAGATAAACAAAAATTTCAAGTAATTATTACTGCACCGATATCGAATTTCAACTTTCAAATCGCGATCTTTTCCTGAACTGAACACGATGGCGATAACCATCCCGATTCCTCGATTTCAATTCGTCACCGTAACATGACTTCAGATTTGATTTTATGACTCCTCAGCTAATCATAATACTCGATTAGTAAAAATTATCTAATACGAACCGCCAAGTCTACAGTCGACGAGGACTAGTTCGCTGCCAGTTCATTTCTATGAATTGGTTTTTTGGCCTTTGAGAGTGCCGCAAACTCAAAAGTGCACAATATCGTTTACTCCGTTTTTAACAGCAAACTGAATCGAACATTTTTCTGTGCCCCACCAATTATCTGTTATGTGGAGTATGAAATGAGCGTGAAGTTTATACAACAGCAGGCTCTTTTACCAAATTACAAAGTTCCCTCAATATGTGTTTTGTGATCTGCTATATTCACAATCAACATGTTTTTTATATCGTTCATTCAATTAACTTATTGTTGATTCTGTCGGTTCAACATTATTACTTTCAAGTAATATAATAACCTTTAGGAAACAGACTACGTTAAAAAAAATCACTGAAATATCATTTTTTAAGACGGAAGGCGTATTTCACAAGGAGGGTGATTTGACAGCCAAATAAGCCAAAATTACATCTCTTGTAATATTTCTGCATTTCTCCACATCTATCTATTTCGATAACAATTAATAAACGATTTCGTATCTGGACTTTGATTTTTCAGTTAATACTTGTGCAGTAGCAGCAGTAGCTGCATACGGTATTTCATAAGGCACATTTCCAAACTCACTATCGTTGCTGGTTTCATAGTTCATTGCGATAATTGCGAACAATATCCATGTCAACTTTCAAGAATCAAAATGTCAACTAATTTCATGTCAAATAGCTGCCAGTCGATATTTCTTTGCTATGGTGATGGTCAGCTATATTTACCAAAACCACACCCAACAAAATCTTCATATTCAAATGTACGTATTTTTTGGTCTAGCCCTGGAAGTATACAATTTTCCGTCAAATCGATAATAATTTTGAGATAGACACATAGTAAGTAAATCAAAAATTTCCGCTTTTATTAGTGGCTCCATGTCCAATTGTTTCAATTGGCGGAATACAATTTTATAAGGATTTCAGAGGTTTTTACGGTAGGTGCCGTTACAAACGACACCACAGGTCTAACCGAGAAATTGATTTTGGGAAATCTAATATGAGAATATAGTTTGGGTGGTTGTGGATTCATCACCAATACTCTACCTACATTCATCCCATCCATTCATGACCAATGGGCTCATTCAGACAAATTTTTTTTTTTGAAAATTATATATTATGAAAGTAAATCATCTCTCGAATATCCCACAACATTTTCCGGTTTATATCTCAATTAACAACTAAGCAAGAGCAATTGAAAATGTGAGATCGCCCGCGAAACATCGTGACGTCACAACAGGCAAAAGAGGTTCGAGCGGTGGCAACCGGGCCTGTAGTTGAAGATTATGAATCGCTGCTATCGTCAATTCAATTCAATTTTCTTCAAAGTAATGTTATATCAATTCTGAGTAACTGGCATTTTTGAGTCAAAAGTTCTATAGCAAATTAAGAGTGCCTTGGGATTCCAAGACATAATTTAGGATTTTTCTCTATGACATAAATAGATCTTCGCTCAATATTGTTTTTCTAATTCCAGTTTTCAACTAATATTCCAGATAAATTAGAATCAGATGATGTATCAACAGAAGTCATGTCTGAAGTACTCAAATTATCACTATCCTCGGGGGAACTTAGTAGTAATTTTTTCCAATACTTTCTATATTTTCTATTCATTTAGAACGATTTCTTTTTCGGTGGTATATGATATTCACAGTCTGTTTAGCTTTTGATCTTAGAAAAACCTGTTTAATAACTTGAATTCCTACATCAAAGGCCTTTTCTTGTGTACCTGCTTCATCAGACATGATGTTATCACTCCCTTGTCACCGAGTCGACTGTGACGTAAAGCTTGACCACGCCCCATTTCGGTGAATGCCACATTCAACAATTAATTTGAGGGGGAAGATAAAGAGTGAAAATTCAGAATTTTAGCAGATGTCCTATTTGAAACATAAACTTTCAAATTATGAAATGAAAAACATTTGTTAAATGAGCCCATTCTATTTTCTTTGGAGTTTATTTACCTTTTTCTGTTAGATAGTTGTAGGATCATTCCTCAAAATCTAGTAGAATTGAGAAAATCTAGAGTTTTGTCTACTTAGTCATTTTTTATGTAATGCCATAACCGTTCGACATTTATCACTTCATCATCCTTACCTTTTTACTTGATCAATTTAAATTTCTCCATCAGACTGAATTTGATTAATAGGTTCAAATTTCAAAAAATTTGCCGCGACATGTTTATTATAATTACAAGCACCTCTCAGAGCCAACTCCGTTTCTATACCTAGTGAAAATCTCACAATAAATTCCTTTTTGAACACGTTAGTTGTGGATTTTCATCAAGTACCGGCTAATTCCTTCATACATTATAAATAATATTGTATTGAAGGGGTTATATTTTTTAGGAGTGATTAATTTTTGGGAAAGAAAGTTTTTGGCTTTCTACTACTCCATCTTGATACAAAAAAAAGAGGATAAGGGAATCTTCCAAAGAAAGGAAGGAAGTAATCAATTTG
>WOGP01002022.1:0-17600 GCA_015342065.1 Leptinotarsa undecemlineata
CCATCCCACCAATTATTTGCACTTGCTGTTCTTCCGGAATAGACGGATGACCTGGGGGCTTTTTGTTATGTACACTACTGGTAGTTGTGAATTTGGATACAAGTTCCCTCAAAAATTTTCTACAGATAGGACGATTCGGAAAATGTTCATTTAAAATCCTTTCGGTCTCGTGAAAGTTATGCATCGCACCGTAAATAAAAATCGCTTAAATTTTATCTTCCAATAGACGAGAATTGACAATTTTAGAGATTGTTGACGTGGTACCTTTCTACTAGTAAAACCGAAAACTAAATGAGAATATTTCAACTGAACAATGGTATTCATTGTCGCAGAAATGTTTTGTCTTTTTATAAACAAAAAATAACTTAAGGAACCTTATCCAGTTGTTGGAATTGCCATATGGCAGATAAAAAGGAATATTTATAGAAATATTGATATTAATGTGTTAGGCTTCAGGTAATCCCCCCTTTCCATCCAATTTCTTTTCCCAGATGGCGCCCAGTCGCCATCTTGAAAGTTTTATCTGTCAATTTCACTTCAAATTAAATTATTGATGCATTAATTTCATTATCCCAAATTAAAATTTTTCCAGTTGACCCGTTCAAAAAATAAAAGGGGGGGGTCATTAAAGAAATCCACTGTATAATAAAGTGGAAATTAGAAAACTTTCCATACCTAAATTTATACCCATGCTACACAATATGTAAAAATATTCATAGGTGTCCAATTAGTCATATTATTGTCTGATTACTAATATCAACCTAGATAATAAGTACCAAACAATAATATTGGCTCAAAAACTGATATGCTATGATTAAATAAAGTTGAATTGCATTATTCATTATGTTGAGATCTCAAGGACGGGATGTTTTCAAATTCAATGAAGATTATATTAAAAAAAATTAGTACTTACAGGCATTTGCTCCATTGTATTATCCGATACCCAAATCTGTAATGATCAAATTTCATGTAAACAAAATTTTTTAAAGTACCTAAAACCTCCCCATAGTTACCTCCTTTGAGTTTATTTTATTTCCATGCAGGAGAAACACCTCTAAATGACACTATCATTTTTTATTTCAATACAAACAAGAACTATAACACTCTTCTCTACATGTGTCTCTGCAATTGTGTTGGTATAGTTCATCTCCTGATGAAGCCAACTTGATAGCAAAACACGCGTCAAAAGTCTGTTATTGGGAATGAATTATTTTTGTTGGACTTGTTCTACTCCAGAGAGTCCATCTCTGAATTTTAGCAATCAGTTTTATTCACACAAAACTATAACTTAAACAATGTTAACTTTGTTCTAATTAAAATGATATTTTTAGATGAATAGTATTTCATAAGCTTTTTCAACACATTCCATCCCTTTACACCAGGTAGTGAAAAACTACAAATCAATCTTTATGTAATTATTTAAATTTCTCTTTCAAGATTCTTTCACATTTTATTATGATTTGGATATCTCTGACCCACCGAAGTGTACATATCACAAATCTAAAATCAACTTTTCAATCTTCTAGATTGAGCAAGTTGAAGCATATCCATTGATAGATCAGTACATTCTAGACCAGGTTTATTTAAAGTAGGAGTAAAAAATAAACTAAAAATAATCATCTGCCAGCAACTATCAAAATAAAACGCTAGCAATTTTAATACAGGAAAAATATAGTGCCAATTTGTAAAACATTGTTTCATTTAGAAAGTGAAATAAAACTCTTTCAAGTTGTCTCATTGGAGTGTCACTCATTTGCAAGCCCATGATATGAAACAGAAAGATAACTTTGGGGTGGTTCGTAGGTTTGAAAGAAGCCCCCTTGCTCATGTCCAGCGGGGCAGTGTTTTGGTGCCCGCTAAGGACGATAGAGCAAAAAAGGCACCAAAACCTACGCCCACCCCGCAAAACAAACAACATTTGCAAGAGAACTTCTTTATTTATTTTTTCTTTATATATATATATAACTATGTACATTTTTGATGTAATGACAGAACCATAAAATCTTTTTCATACCATCCATATTAAAATAATACAAGAAAAAGTGAAAATTATTGTGAATTGTGTCCCTAAATGAACCAATAAAAATTTAGACGTGCTTCAGAAACAATCATCTGGAATATCAAAATACTGATATATTTCAAAATTCCTATAGACAGACAATATTCAGGTCACCTAATATGGTTCGAACTAGGAGTTCAACATGAAAGTAATGTTAGTTGATAGCCAATGAAAATTTCAGGAAACCAGCTTAGAAATATAAAAAAAAAAACACAAAACAATAAAAAAAATGAGGAGCACTTTTATACCATATTTTCCATACATACTTGCAGCAATGGATTCACTTAGGAACACCTAACACCCAAATATTATTTCTCATGTCTTGCTTTGAACTTAATCAAAAAAATCTTGATTGTTGAAAATGTCAAAAAAAATCAGCCAAGTAACACAAAAACCAAATCTAACTGGGCTCAACTTTTTTTTCTTTAATCCGAATTTAATTCTTCAACTTTCCTCTTTTGAAAAATCTCAAGATTTCTAACTATACCATTGCCCGAATTTGTTAAAGTTCACTTTTCTTACCATTGAAAATTTTTACAGCAACACCCAATATATGAATATTTTTGAAAAATGTCTCAAATTGTGGAGTAGTGATATCTAACATGTAAATTACCAACGAAAATTTAATGTATGATTTCAAAGAAAATATTTTAATATATGGGATATATTCGTATTTTGATTAAGAATTAATGTTCAGAAAATACTTTTTTCGGCTTTTTATTGCTATGATTTTTTGAAATTGATTTCATTTCATATAATTTTTTGAGATGTTACAATATGTAGATAGTTACTTTTATTTCCTAATTATAAGTATTTATAGTTTCTTTTTTTTATATGAACTCTTCTGGAGCTTATAAAAAAAAGAGATCTGTTAGGAATAGGTTTCAAACATAATAAGTTTTAATATTCTACTCAATAATTTAAAATTAAGTTTAACTCTGGAAGTGTTTAAAATGAAATTGAATTTTTTTTTGAAGGGAACATTGTTTTTATTCCATCGAAAATTTTCTGAATATGTGAATTTTATATGTGATTTGAACTATAATTTTCCAGACTATTACTATACAATTAATGATTGTTGTATCATTATTATGTAGTCTCCATAAGTTTACTTGAAAAAATGCTGAAATTACGAGATATTTTCAAGCCATTCAATCATGGAATGAAATTTAAAAAACAGTATTTTTTAATATGAAAGTAATACTAGAGTATTATTCCATTTGGGTAGCTAAAATTTAAAATGTATATTTAATATTTCTTTGTTCAAGAGCTTATTCACAATAATTGTTTGTCACCTTTTTAAACATACTAAAGAAAAGTAAAAAGCCGAAAAATCATATCTTCTAGAGATCAATATTTTCACTACTTTGGATCAATTTTGAAAAACAGACCCATCCACAAGTATTTAATCAGAGATATACCAAAAGTTGAATAAAATTAAAATCGGATTTCAAAAATGGATGAATTGGTATTCAACAGATTTTAAAGTAAATTTGGCAGAAATTAAAAAAATCTGGAAGGCAACAAACGTACACATTCACACTATAATTTACAAATATGCGCATTAAAAGATGTTTGTAAAAAAATTAACCCTAAGAGTCTGTACAAGATAACAACTAACTAATAGATCACATATTCACATATCAGAAATAAATTTTTTCAAGTCCAAGATTAACATCTAACACTGCCAATTAAATAAAGTTCATCAAAGTTTATGAACTCATTCACTTGATTGCAAATATTGGATATAAGATTTAATGTGGATTTTCGATAGATTCTGAACTGGTGAAACTCAACCCCTCTCTATTATTGTGTGAGCTTCCATCATTCATATTAGTTCTTGGAGACACTGGAGAACGTTTTACCCAACCATCCAAAGTTCTATTGTTGGAATATTTGTGTCGGAATTTTCTATAGCTTTTTCTAGACTCTCGAAACCTAAAATTATCATTTCTGTTATTTACCAAAGAAGAATTTTTTTTGTTTTCAAGACCATTATCCAATTGACTAGATTTGTTTTCGATTTGTATAGTTGTATTTATTTCTATATTTTCTTTAGGAGTTTCTTTGGCTACCTCACATGAATCAACTGAACTCAAGCCAAGAGTACTGTCAGAAACTTCTGGCAGATTACTGGAGGATGTTTCTCCATCATTCTTCAATTTTGAATCACTATCTATCACATTCACAGAATCATTTTTACTTGTTTCACAACCTGGAAACATACTGGGTTCATTTCCTAAATCTAAGTCGTCTTTAACATCATTATCTACTTTGGAATCTTCAAAATCATCAGTTTGTGATTTTTTTCCATCTAGACCCCCAAACTCATCAGTGGATATCTCCAAAATATTAGCATCAATAATGTCGGTGCATTTTGACTCGATAGGAAATGGTGCTGTTTCAATATCTGTCACTTTCTGTTCAGAATCAATCCGAGATTCGTCAGTATGGACCACTTCATTCCCTGAATTGCTTTTCTTTTCCTCAATTTTAGTATAATTGGATTCACAACTTCCTGTTTCACTCTCTGTCATTTCCTCTGCAGAATTATTTGAAGAACTGTTATTCTCTGAATCTGGTATTTTATTTTCAGTCAAGAAGTTATTTTCAGAATCAGAAGATTGCGATTCATCTTTTTCTTCTTTCTCAGTACTGTGCTGGTAATCATTTTTATGATTCAATATTTGTATTTCATTCTCAGTGTGATCAACAATAATCGATATATTATCTCTTGTTTCCTTCAAGTCTTGTTCAATATTGTTTTCAGCACTAAATATTTCAACTGAAGAATCAACATCTATGTTGTTAAAATTATCCGATTCAGGAGGCAGAATTTCATGATTTTTCTCAAAAATTTCATGTTCTTCATGTAGTAAAACTCTTTTTTCACTGTGAATCGTTTTGACTATGAGATCTTCAGTTTCAAGCTCTACTGATATTTCCATTTCTTCTCTGAAATCTTTAGGAATCCTATACTGTCCTTCAGCTACGATATCATTCAACACCACTTTACAAATTCTACCCTTGCCAAATATGCTCAACTGCTCTTCAATACTGATTGCTGATAAATCTTTTCCCTTTCTTCTTATTTCAATATCAGACTCTTCATTGCTACTAGCAGATTTCTTTTTCTTGACATATTTCCTTCTTTTCTTTGGTCGTGTATTGGCATCACTGTCTGATGGATCTTCACTTTCAGATACAGCTCTAAACTCACTTTTACTTTTCTCATCAATTGAATCGTCAATATCACTATCAATACTACTGCTTTTTTTATGTTTCCTTGCTGGTTTTTCACCTGGTAAAATTGGACTTACATCTAAGGTCCACAAGTTGATAGCTACAGTTCCCCTAGAACGTGTTCTGGGAGAGTTGTGATCCACATGATTAGATATATTTTTGAAGTTTATAGAGTTGAATTCTTCAGTTTCTATACTGTGCATGCTGTTATCTGTATCTCCATTAAGTTGGGATTCTTCCAAATCTTCACACCTTTGAGAGTTATCGAAATCAGACTGGTTTGTTGATTCGTTAGAATCAACATTATCCTTCATTAGAATTCTAACCTTCCTCTTCTTAACTTTTCCTTTACTCTCGCTGGTAGACCTTGATCGTCTCACTATTTTGTTGGCCTTTCTTTTTTTATTCACTTTCAAAAATTTCCTATGTCTATTGAACACTTTACTTTTAGAGCTAACCTGATTAGTAGCATCCTCTCTAGAGAAGGTGATAATATCTCCATCCTCTTCTAATTCACGAGCTCGACGTTCTTCTTCCTCTCTCATCGCTGCTAACCGATTCTGTTCCCATTCTCGTTTTTGCTCTTCAATCTCTCTCTCGGCTGCTGCCAGCTGCTCGGCAGACCAAGCAGATTCAGTAGTTTCAATAAATTTCATGGCATACCTCTCAATGGCTGAAAGCTATAAAAACATTACATCTTCAACACAATGTGTATTTTTTTGTAGAATTACCTTTTCAATTACACTATTTATTTCCTGTTCAGCTTTGCTAATCTCAGGTTCTTTTTCTTTCTCTTTTTCTTGCTCCTCGAGTGGTATATTTTCGTCAAACTCAGCCAAATCTGCAACAGCCTCGGCTTTGGCAGTTTTGGCTGCCTGGACATCTTGATCATCCTCACAGGCTGCTAATGCATTCTCAAGAGCCCCCATTGCCACTTTATCGTCACCGGAACTGGACGTTTCACCCGACAATGCCTTCTCTCTATCTCTTTTGATTTCAATCACTTCCGACATTCTATTAGCAGCACTCTCTTCATTTTGATCAACATTAAACAGATCTTGAATAGTCGACTGAAACAAATTATTTTCATTATTACTGTAACAGGGTACCTAGCACTTCCACTGAATTAAATTCCCGTACACTTACATGATTCCCTGACAAATTTGTACTACTTTTAAATAGCTGTATGTAATTGTTTTATGATTCAAAAAGTAAGTTGAACTATGAAAACAAAAATAGTTGGTTCAAAACCTTTTTCAAAATTTCCAAATAATATGTACACTAGTAAAAATATGAATATGTAAGAATGAAATCTGAATATGAATTGAATATGACAGCTTTGAAATAATTTCCAAAAAACCTTCAAGTCTCACTGAAAATATAAAGGGTAAAACGAAACGAAAAGTTGGGTATATAAAACACTACAAATATAAGGAATGAACTTTTGTTCAAAGAAACTAATAACCAGTATCATATAGTAATTAACGTGATTAAGGTAATATTTTCATGTAAAGCATAACCTGTGATATATTATTATTCTTCATATTTTACTGGGATAACCTGTGATATATTATTATTCTTCGTATTTTACTACAACTTACACTCTTGAAATATGCTGTTGTAAAATTGCCACCTTCGATAGCTAAATCTCCGAGTAGTCTCTTTTGATTTGCTTTCTTCAAAATGTTTTCTTCTATAGTTCTCTCGCTCACCAATCGATAGATGTGTACATCTCTTGTTTGTCCAATTCGGTGACAACGATCTTGTGCTTGAGCGTCCATGGTTGGATTCCAATCAGAATCATAAAATATCACAGTATCAGCTCCGGTTAGGTTAACACCTACACCACCAGAACGTGTGGACAAAATGAAAGCGAAAATTCGTGTGTCACCATTGAAGCGTTCCATCAAAACCTGAAATTGAAAATTGTATTTTGTAAAATGTTGAATATTACAATGTTATATACTGTTGGGAAGGTAAAATATTGCATATGCGCCATCAACACAAAAAGTGTTAAAATATATTTTTATTTAAAAGCATTTCCTTCTGTAAGTATGAAACGAAGACTAAATTTCAATTTGAATTCTTTATTGACCAGTTGGGTACAAATTGTACATATGGCAATTTTTACAGTAAATAATACACCCGCAATATGTCACATACATCATATTCTTTACAGTTAACAATAAAATAATTATTTATCAGACATACACGCATCAAACCTACAATATAGAGATATTTAACAGTTACAATAATTTAGGAATTCTTCGCAACTGTAGTAACATTTGTCTAGTAAGAGATGTTTAATGCTCCTATAGAATAACTTGTCTGTTTTAATTTGTGTAATAGCTGATGGCAGCGCATTGTAAAGGCTGACTGCATTATATAGTGGTGATTCTTAAAATTTTGAGGTTTTGTGTCTCGATACTTTTAATAAATTTCTATTAAACGTTGGATATTCAGGACATGATGAAGTTTTTTCAGGCAGCGACTCTTTTTTTCTGGCGCAGTTCACACATTTATATATGTATATGCAGGGAGCTGACAAAAGCCTTTCTCTAATGAATACTGGCCTACAACTCTCTAAGTAGTTCATGTCAAATATCAGTCTCACTAGTAGTTTCTGTAATACAAAGATCCTGGTGAAGTTTTTTGCACTTCCCCTTGTAAGAAATGTGTGAATACGCCATCGCATAGTAGACACTTAGCAGACTTGACCTGCTTATACATTGCTTCATCTGTTTTATTACAAAAATGCTTTATTTAATTTACAACATACACTATCAAAATGTGAATCCCAAGTCAGTTGTTCATCCAAAATTGTAGCCAAAAGTTTAGCGACAGGTACAATATCAATTTCAGGTGAGTCACATATTTATGTGATCTAGAATATTGCTCCTTCTGTTATACAATCTCATAGAAACAAGTAACTTTTGCATTTAATCAGAAACAACTTATTAAAATGTTTTCACGGTTTCACTTAATAACAGTTAGGTTGGTAGGAGCAGCAGCCATAGTTTAGTTTAGCTTTTTGGGTTTCTTTTGGGTGTCATCGGCATCGACTGCATTGATTAATTAGCCTTGTGTCCTGGGTAGGCAATGTTGATAACTACCCGAGCCACGAGCATCTTGGCTATTTGTTTAGTTTTCTTCAGTTTGTGTCAATTGGTGGACTTATATTGGTATATACTTTATTTGGAAGTAGGAACATCCTAATCATACAATCCTAATATACATACATTTAACGGTACCAAATAATTAAAAATATTTCTATTTGGGTAAAACACAACAAACCAAATAAAAAAAAATCAAAAGGGTCTCCTATTTGAGTTTTACATATGTTTTCAGTTGTTTAAGTAATTTATTTAGATGAATTTTGAAAACTATTAATGATGGTGAATTTTTTACTTCAGTTGATAATCATTGAATCTTTTGAATTTAATGTTAGCAATATGTTTGTATTACGCATTTGAAATTATTAACATTTTTTGTGGGAAAAGTGGAAACATGATTATAATTAATAAATGAGGTATATAATTAGGAACAATTTTTTTTTTATATTTCACAAATGAGGATCACTGTTAATGTGGCTAAAGGTGTTTAGCCACATTATGCCAAATCAAAGTTCTCAATAATACATCAACTGGCATATCAATTGTATTCCAGAATGATTATCATGCCACTATTTTGGTGATTCTGTATAGCCTGTAAACAATTTTCATCCAATAAATACAATAAAATGAAAAAGTAACTTGTCATAAGTGTGTCTGTACAATGGTTTTGTAAATAACTATTTGAGGAGACACTAGAGGAAAAAAAGTTTTGATAATCACAATGACTTTCTAAGAGTCAATGCATAATCTATTATTAACTCCTTCAGATTTTCATCTTCAAGTTTGATATGTAAGCTGATACTGAAGATCACTGATTTTGTTTTATTTACATTCAGATTAAGTTTATTTAATCTTAGAAATGACTCAAATGATTTCAGAACTTCATTTAATATCGTTAATGCTTCCTCAATATCATTGCCGTAACATGCTACTAGTAATTACTAACAAATAGATTGAGAAAATCATAACCTCCACAAAACTTATATCACTAAAATTAATAATAAATAAACAAGGACCTAAAATACTGCCTAGAGACAGTCCTAGATACATTCATTTGAATATGCTCCTTCTATTTCACATCTTTGAGAACATATTGCTCAAACCATTTTTGAATGTTTCAAATGCTCTTTTAATCATTTTCCGTGAATTCGGTTACTTCCATTGCATTAAAACTTTTGGGAATGAAAACTATAGTAGTCATTTTTAGTTAGTCAGGAAAATTATCTGATGAAAGGGATGTTTGCATAAATTGATGTTCCACACGTGCATTCTTTTCTTGTCCCAACTGTAAGTCCAATAAAATAAAACACAAATAACTGACTTCAGAGTGAAGTATTATTGAGGACACTAATAAAATCGAGCAGCCTCATCAAAAGACTAAACCACCACTACAATTGTGAGCCTCTCAAAAAACCCTTATTCGCTCTGTATCCTCGTCTCTTTAATAAAAAAAAAGTAAAAAGGTTCCAAATTCCACATTTTGAGTGAAGTAGAACTTTCGAGAATTTGAGCATTATAAAGTTTCAATATCTTCCCAACTTCTCATCTTCTTCAAGAAATTGACCTCCTTTTATTTAAGTAACCCATTTTGTAGCAGAAAATACTTAAAGCTGTTTTTAAGAAAGTTACATTATTGCACCTAATATAAAGTAAAACCAGATGTTTCAATTTTGTTTTTTGAATCGAAAGTTTCATTGTCTCGTATGTTGACGAGATAAATTTGAATTACAAACTGTGTCTAATTTAATATTTCAAATCATTTTACTTTTTGAAAAAGTAATATATGTATGAATTTCTTGATCACCAACCTAGTCCCTCCTCTATTGATGGCATAGTTAAATGTTATAACTGAAGAAACTATTGCTGTAGTGGCCAAAAATATTAATCACTGAAAAGCGACAAAACAGCTATTGCAAATATCCTTTTTCATAAATTAATGTCAGATTTGGTTGTTTTACTGCATTTTCTTGGTTAGTTATTATTTGCTCTAATTAGGTGTCCGTACACTATAATAAGATACTCAAGCAAGACTTTAAAAGTTACTTAATTTGTAAAAAAACTTTCGTTACAGAAACACATCTTAGAAAAGAAATATATTTCTTTATATTAATGATGAGAGCAACTCTATAGGAAGTTAGACAATGTATTTTTCTCAGTGAATTATGTTGCTTCATCAGACTGTGGACAGGCTTTGGGACATCATAAATAAAAAAAAACAGCAGGCTTTTGATTCAATAAAAAATAGCTCTACTTTAAATCTTTTAGTAGCCAAAATTAAACTGAGGGTAATGACATGAAATGCCGCCAAGTCTTTTTTTTATTGGGAAAATATTGCATAATTCATTAGACAAATTTCTCAATATTCTCTCTTGGAAAGTGTGTCGCAAGGTTCTAGATAGTTTCCAACAGCAAAATTTGAAAACATGCTGGCCATTGCCTTTATCTAGCACAGTTGCAAAAGTTCCAACACTCATAGAAATGAAAACTAATCGACTGTGCACATTGAAGTTCAACAAATATTGCTATATTTTGTTTTACCTGGCGTTGATCAACTTTGGTTGTACCGTCCAGCCTGAGATAAATATGACCGTGAAAATTGAGGAATGCTTCAAGAACGTCCAGCATTTTCGTCATTTGAGTAAAAATCAATGCCCTATGACCCTCGACTTTCAATTTTCTGAGGAGCCTGTCTAATGTTTGCAATTTTCCACAGTCATATTGAATTAATCTAGGGTCAGGAAACTGTGTAACCATTGCTGAAGCTATGTGATGTAAAGGCGTTGCTGGTTTGGAGAACAGTTTCTGAATCAGAAGCTTATCCTCTTTCATTTTCCAATATTTACTAGGAGGTGGATGCCACACTCTAAGTTCAGGCTCCTGACACTTCACAGCAGGAACATAAAATATAAATCTACAAAAAGGCATTGAAATAATGAAGCTTTCCAGAGTAGTCAATTTCTTACCTATCACAAATATCTTGGAGTTGTTCAATTCTTTCTTCAGGATTGCACAAAAGAGCCCTGAGGTAATTGGGAGTTTCCTCCACTTTTGTATTATATAATGCATTCAGACAGTGAACTGTTCCTCCATGCCAACAATTAATTTTGTTTGGAGAAAATATTTTAACTGCTTCCTGAAAATCTCTCCCATACAACGGAAGAGCAGAACATCTACTTTCATTGATGCTATTCATCAAGCACAACCTTCTTCTACGTTCTCCTTTGAGGTCTTCTTCATCCTGTTATATAAACATATGTGTTAGCAATAAAAATAATAGTATTGGGTTATATACTAACTGATAGTCCAACTACTTTTTCTTCACTAGCCCACCGAACATCCAAACTATTTTGCTTGGAATAAAGTCTACCTATATAATCATTTCCTACTTGTGTTCGCCCACTCTTAGTTTTGTTTTCTTCGCTTTTCACTACAGAAATAGAGTTCTGAAAAGAACTGAATAAGTTAGATATTATAAAATAGAATCACACCATCACCACATTTCAGCAATCACAAAATGGTATTTCAATAAAATTCAAACTGGAGTTTCAAAATTAATGGTTTTTTATTATGAATACTCTGTCCCGTTACCTGATGAAAATTAATTAACATAATTTTAGATTTTTCACAATAGATTTATTCAAGACGCCTATCGCCACACGGTAGCTTCATCATTCAGACTAGTATATCAATATATTCTACAATACATTTTATATTAGACAAATGATTTAATCTGGAAAAACAATCAGATAAAGCAGCAGGCAAAACTTGATTTAATTCTGGCAAAACAGGTGGATTTCAAAGAACAATTAGTACAATATTACTTCTAGGAAAACAGTCATTTCGTGAATATGGTAATTATTTAGATTTTATGAAAACAAGTTTAATAATAGTGAATAAATAACTTCTGGTTCATCATTTGAAAGAAAATTTATATATTTGTGTGTATTGAATCTCTGGAAATTTTAACTTTTTTATCAGGAGTAATATTGTATCAATTGTTTTTTCTAATCTAAATCTATCTGGTTTGCCAGAAATAGTCATTTATCTAATTAAATTTTGACATAAAATGCCAATATTTTACCTGTGTTTCTAAGAGTAATATGGTATTGTGACCGTTTTTGTCAAAATATGCCTGTTTTAACAAATTACTTATCTAATAAGTTTTGTCATTACCTACTGTTATATAGAAGACATTGTAGAATGGTTTGATGTACCAATCTAAATGATGAAGCTACCATGTAGTAAAACGTGTCTTGAATAAGTTTATTTTGCTCATTTGTTTGATTCTCCTGAACAAATAATTCAAGTAATGGTTTTATGAAATAAAACAAAAAATTCTTAGAACCACCAAAACTAGGGATTATATCTTTAGGTCAAATATTACGAGTTTAGTCGATGTTGAAACATCACAAAATTACATGAAAAATATCCCGATTTTTCATGTGATGAATTCCAATAAACCAGAAGCACCAATTGTCCAGAAAAAATCCTGAACTCTAGATTTTCTTTTAGTGTTTCAGATTTTCAAATAATTTTTGGATCACTCTTACTGCTTGTCAATCTCATCATTCTTCAATTTATAATGTGATAGGTTAAGTGGTTATCACTATGCAGATATTTTAAAAAATTAAAAATTTATTTCAACAAAATTATTTTTGCCACATACCTTTTTCATCATATATTATTATTAAGGTAGAAATACATAGTATGAAATAAAAAAAGGTCTTTCCAAGTAAATAATCATACATATGAGACGCATATTGTTTTATTTATGTACTTACTGTTCATTTTAATACTGATGATTGAAATATTCTAAAGAAAGAAAATAACATAAATAGACGATTGGTAGAATAGTTGGAATAATCTTAACGTGGACTCTATTCAATGCAAGACATATTGTTTTGCATACTAAAAAGTGTATGCCCTGTAAGGACAACTGGACCTCTGAAACTCGTTATCAATCGCAATTATACATGAAACGTCAGGCATAAAAACCAAAGTACATTTGACAAGTCCAGAAAATAGCTCTGACACAGCATTACATCAGCAAAATGATTTAGGAATGAAAAGTGCCGAGATGAAATTAATGTGGATCTCCGTAATACCCGATTTGAGAAAAAAAAATCATACATAAAAATTACAACCATTTTATCACAAGACAAAATAGAATGTTGGTAATACACTTTTTCATCTTTTGAAACTTTATGGAAATATTTCTGTAGTCAAAACTAAACAAAATTGATGTTCAATATGTATTATAGAAGACAATAATCAATTCACTATTCGTGCTATAGTGATATATGCTTTTAATATGTGACAAAATATTTTACACATTTGAATTTCAAATTGTTTCAGCTTATTATTTATTGAGAAATTTCGTTTGTCAGTTGTAGATATTCAAGAAACGATGTTGATATTGTATTATGATCGAGGACAAGTAAGGAGCCTTTGTTATTAAATGATTTTCACAAATTTGAAGTATTTTTCATTTTCCTCAAATAATTTTCTTCTTTTGAAAACAACCGACTCCTCAAATTGAGGAATGTTTGCTCAGCAATGGCTTGCATTGCTGTTTTCAAGTGTTCCTGACTATCATTTATTTGAGCAACTGTTTTATAAAATTAGTCCGTTACACGTTCAGTAGGGCCAGAACATCTGAAGGAGTCAACCGGAAAGGGTTGAGGAAAATTCAATTAGACAACTATCAATAATCTTGATTTTTTGCTTTCAACAAATCTCATGGGATAATGCCTACTGAATAAGAAATAGAACCTTCTGAAATATTCCAAATTTTGTACTGTTTTCTCGAAAAAAATCCATACCTATAATTGATCCAAAATAGAGAAAATATATTTTTGGGATCATTCGGGAGGGGTTATCTTATCAACTAAGTAGTTTTGAATTCATAAAAATGCATAAGTTGTCTCAATTAAACTATATTTATTATCACCAACAAAATTTATATAGAATTTCTGTAGTGTATGTAATATGCAAATCATAATGAGAATCATACATACTGTCGTAGTCACAGATGAAGTATTAGCAACAGTTGTTACTGACGTCAACTGGAATTTGACAAAAGCTTGCGTAACTGGATGTCCCACATTTCCTATAGTAGAAACAGGTTGCGATAAAAACGTCAATTTCTGTCCGCCTGTAATAAAATAAGTCATTAATTTAATTTTGATAGTTCATATTGATAAACACGTAATAAGATAATTAGTATGTATTTGTTGCAAGGTTCTAGATAGTTTTCAACAGTGAAATTTAAAAACATGCTGGCCATTGCGTTTATCTAGCACAGTTGCAAAAGTTTCACACTTACAGAAATGGTAACTGATCGACTGTGCAGGGTGAAGAAATGATCAAATTTATAAATAAGATTTGTTTCAACAGGATATTCCATGTTTAAGAAAGAATGCTAGATAGAAATGTGATAACTGGTATATGAGCATAATAATTAATATTCAGAAATAATGGTACATTGAACTTGATGAATTATATGACTCATTATTTTCACTCAGATGCTGAAGGCAATTTAGCCAGAATAATTTGAAATGTGGGGCACCCCAGTTAAACAGAAAGTATATTTGAACTTTGTTTTAATATCAATCTCCTGGTGAAGTGAATGTTGTATTCATGTAGTGTCTGAAATTCATCGATTTTATCGTCAACAGAGGTTTCAATGATTCATTGACAAAAAATAAACATGTTCATGATATGCATGCACAGGCACATACATATATTTCTCTTCAGACGATCACTTATTTAAAGATTTAGCTACAAACATCTCATGAATCTGCAAACACCAAAAAATCATTAAATCTCACGACATTCTCAAACATCCGCGCGCTCCCCCAACCAAGCTGGCGTCTTCAATTTCTTTCATCTCCTGAAGACACCAACTTGGTTGGCGATACACTCGCCGAAGAGAATACCAAATATTGTTTTGCAAATGTGGTAAATGGAGTGTGATTTCTGAAATGTGTGAAAACACCGCATAATAGGTTTGCCAATAGACTGAAAAATGGAAAGTCTGATGGTGGAATGATCTGTGTGGGGTAAAGAATGAATTGACTTCTAACCCCAACAATAATGAAAATGCTGTAAAAATATAATATGACAACTTCACAAAATCAAGTCATGATCCATTGCAATAGATCAAATACTATAATAGCTCATTAAAACTGTTATACGAGAATTAACGAAAAAAATACGAGAATTGACGGAAAAAGTGCAAGCTTTGCAAGAAAAAGCTTTTCTCCTAATGAGCTTTTAAAAAATGGACTATATACCAGCACCAAAGGTGAATAAAATTGAAAATAATAGCCAATACTACTCGATTAGCAAAAATGAAGCAAAAAATGTCTGATAATTTGCCAAAAGGGCGATAATGTTCTAATCCTTCGCTAGAGCAGACAACTTTGTTGAATTCAGGCGAAGGAACAAATGCTGATACAGTGGAGTCCCGATAGTCCGAAACGATCGGGACCGGACCCATTTCGGATTAACGAATATTTCGGATTAAGCGAAATCATGACCAAAATTAATGTTATAATGAAATACAATGTATATTTATACAAAATGGGATATACAATAGTCATAAGCACAGTTTATTTTGTTTTATCCGTCTAAAACTTACACATTATGTTTATGAAGTGCGTGACGAGTGAGAAATGTTCCTCATACAGTAATAAATGTTGTTTTCTATATTACTGTATCACAGTTCAAAATATTTTAACAGTACAGTATCGTACTGTTGCAACCATGCAATTTATCGCATATCATTGTTTATCGCATACAATAATTATCGTATGTTTGGCAACCCTGGCAGTGGGTTTTCCCAATGAGTTGGAGGGGGAATCACGTGACAGAACAACGAATCTATTTTAGGCTAGTGCGCGCTAAAGTATCGTCTGCAGTGGATCTGTGTCAGTCAGTGTTCTTTGTTCTCCTGTTGTATGAATAGCTTGTTAATGTGGTGAAATGGCTTCTAAACGGAAACATACTTCGGTTACGTTGCAAGACAAACTTGAAGTGTTAAAACGGTTAGACAATGGTGAAAGTGCGGCAAGACTGGCTGTGGAGTTTGGCGTTGGTAATTCAACGATCACTGACTGGAAAAAAAATCGTTCAAAGATAGAACAGTTTTGTATTGCTTCGACAAGTAAGTGTACGGAATCCCGTCAAACTGCAAAAACAACACCCCTGGAGAAGCTTGACAATGCCCTGTACGTTTGGTTTTCTCAAGAGAGAGAAAAAGGTATCCCAATTAGTGGGCCTCTGATTAAAGAAAAAGCATTACAATTAAATGAATTAATGAATGGAGATAAGTCTTTTTCTGCTAGCACAGGCTGGCTTGATCGTTTTAAGAAGCGTCACGGGATACGCCAGCTAGCCGTTACTGGGGAACGACTATCGTCTAATGAGGCAGCTGCAACAGAATTTTTAAATACATTTGCTGACCTGATTGCTGCAGGAAACTTTTCACCGCAGCAAATATATAATGCTGACGAGACAGGCCTTAATTTTAAGGCATTGCCAAGAAAAAGTCTGGCTTCTAAAAATGAAATAAATGCACCAGGTTTGAAAATAAGCAAGGAAAGATTAACAGTTTTAGCCTGTAGCAATGCTGCAGGAAATCATAAACTTCCTCTTATGGTTATTGGCAAAGCAGCAAAACCCAGGGCGTTCAAGAACTTAAATGTAAATGCCTTACCTGTCACCTACAAAAATTCCAAAAACGCTTGGATGACCTCAAAACTATTTAAGGATTGGTTTTATGACCACTTTGTTCCCGAAGTCACTCGATTTTGTAAAGAAAATGACTTACCAATTCGTGCTTTACTTTTTCTAGACAACGCTACATCTCATCCCTCAGATGACGAGTTAGTGTGTGGAGATATAAAGGCCTTTTTCCTACCACCCAATGTCACCCCTTTGCTCCAACCCATGGATCAACATGTACTGCAGTTTCTTAAGCTCTCATACAGGAAGAAGTTATTGAGACGAATACTGGAAGACAGAGACGAAACACTCTCATTGATTGCAAAGCTCAAGATGATAAACATTAAAGATGTTATCTATTGGGTAGCAGAGGCATGGGAATCTACAAGTGAAAACCTGTTAAGAAAATCCTGGAATAAGCTTTGGCCAAGCCTAACTTACGAAGAACAGTCAAATGA
>WOGP01002023.1:0-17599 GCA_015342065.1 Leptinotarsa undecemlineata
AACAATGAATAAGACATTACGCGCTTGCGGTTTCAAACTCACAGCGCTGCTATGCACAACGTAAAAGATAACATTTGTGAATAAATTTTATTAAAATTGAATTTATAGAGTACCACCTTTGAGTGTTTTGCGTACAACTGGTGGTACGCGTACCACAGTTTGAGAATTGCTGATATAGGGTGTAACAACAAAAACGCATGGGATCGAGCGATATATCAATTGACAGGTTTTTTCTTCCTCTATGACTTTCGTCAGTTTGTCTCACTTTGGTTCTTTCGTTATCGAGAACTTGAGTTTTGAACATATCAGTTGAGAAAATGCGCTATCGCTTCTTTTAATAATGAAATCAACAGCAAACAATATCAATAGAAAAAAATCAACGAATGTATAGCTCGAATAGACCTACACCTAATTCCATATAAAGAATAAGTCGACTTTCGAAAGCTATCCTCCGATTAATCAAGATGTTCGAGATGAGCAATCGGCATCCCAAACAATTCTCCGTCGCAGCTCTTTTAGATTTGTATCTCAGTACAGTGAATTCTCCACTACAGGTTTCCCCACAGAAAGAAATCCAACAGTGTGACATCAAGTGATCTAGCTGGCTATTCCACTGAACCTTTTCTACCGATCCAACGCATTAGAAAATGTTCTTTCTTAAATTACATCAAGGTTTTCAATTTTGTTTTCACACAATCCATATAAAAAATATGCATCACCACGTCCTTCAACTTTGCAAAAGGAGCAATGACTTCAATATCTTTCTCCTAATGCTAGACGATCCATTATCCTTTCACTTTTCAGGAGTTCAGGGAAACAATTATTTTGAATTTGGTGTGAATAATTCATTTCCTAACATGTAACTGCAACAATAAATATAATTTTCAATATTTCACTATTAAATTTCTTAAGAGATCTTCAGGAATTACAATTTCAGATATCAAATTAAACTTTATGACAAATTTAATAACTTGATGACTAATCAAGAATTGAAAATTAATTGGTCTTACGAACACGCGGCGGTTAAAAAGTTAAATCGTCGTTGACAGAAAATTCTCCCGAGATATTAATTAAATATGTTGGATTTAAGAGCGAATTGATAGTGACATCGCCATAAAATAATGAGGAAAATTTCGCGAAATGATAATTAATTTGAGCAAAAGGCAGCGTAAAACGGAGACAAAAAGTGATTTCAATTAAACTCGGAAAAAGCAATTATTCATTTTAGTCCGAAATAACAGCCGTCTTAAACTCTCCGCTCTTATTAAGACATGATTTATGTTTTCCGACTTTTTATTTCGCATAATGAAATACAGAGAGCAAAATTATGATTTACTCCATCTATTTATAGATGGGAGGTTTTGCATCGGAAATATGTAATTTGTCAACGCGATTTATTAATTGTGTGATGATGCAGAACCGTTTAAACCCACTCATTTTTGCATTGTTTTATGAGTGTATTGAGTAGAACTTCGAAGCGACTGGCGTGGAAAACAGCGAGATAACTCACTTGAATGGTTGCTGTAAAAGTACTAATAGAAAAGAAACAAATACAATCCTTTTTCCCGATGAATCTTCCCTTTTCTATTTCTTCGTTTCAATGGAAAGTGGAAATTTACTCTGATTATTTACTATTTCATTCATCTCTCGTATCGTTTACATATTCATCAGCTGATGCATTTCATAGAAATGAGTAGGGTTACTAGGGTTACTATTCATATTTCGGAAAAAGCAGATAGTAACAAAACATTTTTCAACGAAGATAGCTTTATTGCTATTCGAAATATTTCCCTTGATGATCAATACACTTTCGCATTCGTTCAAACCATTTGTGAAATCAGTTTTTTCATTCCTCTTGAGACACCTCCAAAACATGGTTTTTGAACGCTTCAACTGCTTCTTCGGTACTCGTAAATCGTTGACCACAAAGTTCACCTTCGATATTCCGGAACAAAAAATCATTGAGTGCCAAATCAGGACTGTATGAAGGACGAGTCGTTTTGACTGCTCAAAAGTCCACCTGTTTGACGAGATGTGGGAGAGCTCGCATTGTCACGAGGGAGAATGATTCGTCTTCGACGGTTAGTTTCACGAATTTCTCCGAAGACTTCCGACAAACGAATAGTCGTGTATAACTCAGAATTACCCGTTCTACGTTGCTTAGGCAGAACAGTGGTCACATGAACAACTTTTGTTAGATTTAGCTCATCTTGGAATACCCACACGGTCGATTGCTGTCTTGTTTCCGGCTTATACCCATGTTTCCACAATTTGTCACCTGTTCCCGGTTGAATCTTTCAATCATTTTCTCACACCACTTGAGGGAGCATTGTTTTGAGTGATAAATTATGGTGAATCCAACGAGAACAATTTTTTTAAACTGAGTATTTATGCAAAATCGAATGTATTGAAGTGGAACTAGTTTGCATGGATGCTTCTATCTTAAAATATGTCTCATGAAGATCTTGCATTATTAGTTCAAGCACTGCTTCGATATTTTGTGACCCAACAACCGATGATCTTCACTGAATTCGTCGGCGACTGAACAGCGATCAGGATTGAATTAACTATACCAGCGTTATTCTATGATTTATGAAAATATTTTATCACCACACAAAGAACTGAGTTCATTGAGACATTCTTGTTGAGATGATTCACTTCAAAAGTTGTGGAGAATAATACAACGAAAACCTTCTCTTGAAATTTCCATTTTTTTGGCCGAATTGATATTTTGAACTCACTGTACACACATAACCCTTGTACATCAAAATGTTTCAAGTATGTTTATGCTGAAAAATGTCGAACATCATTATGGATTCCTCATATTTTACCTATTTATATTCGTTTTGTCAGTTTCCGAAATATAAATAGTCCCTCATCGTATTTTGATGTGATTGATATTTTTCTTTCAGTAATTCCTTATCTACCGTTCAGCAAAATCGAGTTTTTGTCCCAATGTACTGTTTGAACAATTTTCAAAAAGAGTTGCATTTTTTTTCACATGACGACTTTGTGAAACACATCCTGTTTCCTAATGATAATATTGACTCCACTATTAATAATTGGCATTGACACTATTTTCATCGAACAGAAAAACTGCAAGTTGAAATTGTGTTGCAAATGAGATTCGATTATCGGCAAATGGAAGTTCAATTACACTCATTACATCCAAATTGAATTCTGAACTCGACTTCAACTCCCAGTAGAAATCACTTGTCTGCTGTTTCCTGCAGGGAGAAAATGAAGATTTCTTAGATCTGTTGTTTGGAGTTGCAATCACATTATCCTTCGAACCAGAATGCAACGAATATAGCATAAGACTTTTTCTTTTCAGGACATGATGTTTCCATGTTATTTCTCAACAGTTACTAGGTTTGTTATAGTTTCTTTGAGTGATACAGAGTGTGAACGTAAGAAGTACTCCCTACTATCAAAATATCAAGGCCTGTCAAAATTCATGTAGAAATTCAACATTTCATCTATCATACTTTTCGAAAAGATAGATAGACTTGCCACCAAGTTGACGCAAACTTTTTTTTCACCTCGAAGTGGAGGGTACTTTCACATTAATTTTGTATTCCAATTCTCTTTTCAAAAGTGTTAAATTTTCAGAAACATAATCAGCTATAAGTAATCAGCAGTTTCAAATTAATTTCGAAAATATATGCAAACAAACGAGAAATATCATAAATTCAAGAAGAATCATATTCACTATATCATCATTCACTTTCTGTTTGAAAATTCATTACCTAGATTTGGGACTGAGGTTTTCTACACACAGTTGTTATTCTTCTCTCAAATTTTTTTCGATCTTCAAGCTGTGTTATATCAATAATCGAGTTTAGATGCCCTACGAAAAAACTCTAGAAACGCTAGGTCGAGTAATATCAGTAGCCATTCTATTGCTCCTCTACGACCAATACATTTGCTTAGAAATCCATCATTTAGCCCATCATCATTTGGAAGAGAGAATGTGTATCTGCTTATGAGTGAAATTTACTCACTTCCAGTGCTTTCATTACTGTTTCATGCTATATTCTCACTTGGCCTGAGACAATGCGAAGTTATTTGTAGAGTTATGCAGTGAAGGTGAGCTGCTTTATTCTGAAGGAGTTGATTATTTTTTTTTGATGACCACGGGAGCACAGAATTTAGCGTCTGATTTCAGGAAATATTGATGTTCTAAATCATTGTTGCGCATATTCGAAGAAGTGCAGTTCTTTGTTGGAGTGTAAACACCATTGTTGGAAATGAAAAACTAACTCACGAAACTAGTTCAACAATAGGTTAAATAAAGTGAGGTTAGGTCCAAAGTGAATGGGCACAATTCAGAAATACAGTCGCATAGGTTACTCTGTCCTGAGTCTGCGACTTTAAACAGATGCACCGGAACCGGAAGGTGTTTTTGATCCATCTGTGAACCAACAACTATCTGCTCTTATTAGTTCCTTCTCTTGTAGAATCCAGTCCTCTCTACTCAGGAACAGTACGTTGTAGGGCAGTTCGTAGTTGACATCTGGAGGCCAGAATGCTGTGACTTCCAGTGTCAACCAGCAGTCTGTTGCTCTCTATATTAAATCGATTTGTGCAATTGGCAATGAGCACAAGTTTATATGCAGTCCATCTAGCTTGTCTCTCCAGAAAAATATGGAGCGGAGGTAGATCTAAAAGAATCTCTAAAAGAATGGTGTGGTACTGAAGCAATTGTACCATAACAATTACCCTATTTTGGAAACCAGATTTGAACTGAAATGAATAATTCGACAAGAAATGCCTGCGTCAGTACTTTCACCGTTAAGCTTTTAGGGCTGATACTGGATAACAAACTAAGTTTTGCTCCTCATATCGATAATATATTCAAGCGCCTTGTGATAGCTACCTATGCTGTCAGGCAATTAAAGCTGACCATCTAGGCCAGATCATCTAAGAATGGCATATTTCGCTATGTCACATAGCAAAATGACGTATGTCTCAATAATCTGGAAAAATACAGGTCACAGCCACAAAATACTCCAAGCGCACAAAGTCATTCGACTAATAACACCCAGTAAATATGTTAATTAGGCAACCTGCCATTACATTATGGAGTGCCTCAATATAAGAAAAAAAGTTATGTATGCCCTCAATTATTTACAAAAACACAGAACTTCTACAGATTTCTGGGCAAACACAACAAATCAAAGATGACAAAATGTCTTGTTCATTATTCAAAACTAGGATCAGTAAATATTCGACATAGCACCGTTTTTACTACGCAGATAATTACCTGGATCATGTAGTTACATGTGCATTTGAGTAGATGATCAATACACTTTCGCATTCGTTCAAACCATTTGTCAAATCAGTTTTCCAATTCCTCTTCAGACACCTCCAAAACATGGTTTTTGAACGCTTCAACTGCTTCTTCGGTACTCGTAAATCGTTGACCATAAAGTTCACCTTCGATATTCGGGAAAAAGAAGTCATTGAGTGCCAAATCAGGACTTTATGAAGGATGAGTCGTATTGACTGCTCAAAAGTTCACCTGTTTGACGGGATGTGGGAGAACTCGCATTATCACGAGGAAGAATGATTCGTCTTCGACGAACGAATAGTCGTGTATAACTCAGAATTACCTGTTCTACATTGCTCAGGCAGAACAATGGCCACATGAACAACTTTTGTTAGATTTAGCTGATACTGGATAACAAACTAAGTTTTTCACTTCATATTGATAATCTATTCAAGCGGCTTGCGATAGCTACCTATGCTGTCAGGTAATTAGAGTTGACCATCTGAGCCAGACCATCTGAGAATGACATATTTCGCTATGTTACATAGCAAAATGACGTATGTCTCAATAATCTGGAAAAACACAGGTCATAGCCATAAAATACTCACAGCGCAAAAAAAGTCATTCGACTAATAACACCCAGTGAATATGTAAATTAGGAAACCTGCCATTACATTATGGAGTTCCTCAATATGAGGAAAAAAGTTATGTATGCCCTCAATTATTTACAAAAACACAGAATTTCTACAGATTTCTGGGCAAACACAACAAATCAAAGATGTCAATATGTCTTGTTCATTATTCAAAACTAGGATCAGTAAATATTTGACATAGCACCGTTTTTACTACGCAGATAATTATGTGAATCATGTAGTTACATGTGCATGTGCACATTGGGATTACTATTCTGTTCTTTAGTTTTAAAATGTTCAGATTTCTTGTCTTTGATTTTGGACGTCCACTGCGTTTTGCATCATCTATGTCTCTACGATCACTTTGGAGTCAGAAAACTAACATTATTTGAATCACCGCTCGGCTTGAACGATATTTTCTTCCATCAAGAAGCAATGTAAAATGAAAATACGAAATTGTTTTTGATCCACTGTTTTGATAATAAAAAAAGCAGTGTCACTCTCAGCACAATAACTCACGAAATTATTACTAGAATATCATGAAAGCTTCCTTTTGAAGGTTGGTACTGAATGAAAAAGTGGTGACTGAAATAAGACTAGCGTCATCTATATGTTAGGTATGAGACTTTCCAGCACATCTAGTGATTTTGTAGAAATCTCGCAATGAAGTGTTCCAGGAATGAATTACACAGGCCAACAAAAAAATATTTTTGAGAACTTTGTTTACTTTAATAGCCGATTTTTAGAAATTTTTGTATGCTAAATCCAAATCTGGTTTTAGTTTTTTGTATCACCCATAGTATGATTTAAAACATGTACGGTATATGCTTCAATTATTGAAACACTATGTTAAATCACTATCATGGTTTTTTTACAGTAGGTTACTTAAAATGATGATACAGCTTTGTAATGTAGGTTCCACTAGTCAGATGGAATTGGTTTATATTTTCTTTCACTTTTTTCTTTGAAGTTTGTTCTGTAGCTATTCACTGTGAAGTAACAGTAGTCTCCCATCATGCTGATGTTCCAGTGGCCCTGGTAACGTTTTTCCATCAATTTAATATCATGGTGAAAACGCTCACCATGCTCCTTACTAACACATCCCAAATTTTTCGGGAAGTAATCAAGTTGTCTGTTCAAGAAGTGGACTTTCAGGCTCATCAAACATCCTAGTTATTTGAAATCCTTCAACATGTTAGCAAAAATGGCACGATATCCTGAGTCTTTTGCATTTCCTAAAAATTTTTTTAAAACATGCTTCTTTCTCATGTATGGTCATTGTGGTTTCAAAGTTCACGTCGAACATAATTTTTTGAATGTCGGGTCCTACAAAGACGTCGTCTTTAAGTTAAGCCTCTGAAAGTTTTGGAAATTTCTAACAGAGATATTTGAAACAAGGTCCATCTTTAGGCAATGCCTTTACAAACTGTTTCATAAGGCCTAAATTCATATGTAGAGGTGATAAGAGAGTGTTTCTAGGATCTTCAAGGTTTTTGCGGATAATGTTTTTGTCGCCGAGTTTTAAAGACTCTCTCACAGGCCAGTTGTTTCTGCACCAATGTTGATCCCTTGCTTTACTGTCCCATTCACACAAAAAACATGGAAATTTGGTAAAATCGCCTTGCTGACCAAGAAGCATGCATTTTACTTTCCAGTCACCATATATCATCCAACCGTGAGCCGAATAGCCAGTTTTATTCAACTCTATTTCTAGGTTTTCATAGGTCTCTTTCATATGTACAGAATGTACAGAAAATTAGGTTAGGGTAGCTTATTACCTTCTTGTTTATCGAGTTATGCCAAGTAGTATCAATACCACAAAAGTAGCAATCATCAGTGTGGTTTCTAGGTTCCCTACATACCATAGAAACAGCGTACTTAAAGGCTTTTTTCACCTTATCCCGATCACTAAGTTCAATTCTGAAATATGAAAAATAAACCTTCACAAAGACTATGACAGTAAACATCAGCGGTGAACAGAACAATATAATTCCCCTTTTTCTGGACAGTGAATGTGTTTCAGCATTGCTGCCAACTCTTCTACATTTAGCACAAATTATTTTACAATTTTATTTGTAGTGTATAAAAGCCGTTAAATTCCGTAAAGAATCAAACAATTCAATATATTGATTTGCGAATGTGAAAAAAATGATAAGTGATTTGGCTTAATAGGTGTCATATTTCGATTTAGCACCTTAAAAACAGGATAATGAGGTGTTTTAAGTAATTTTTTTTTCATCGTTAGCCTGTGTTATCTGTTACGAACAAAAAAAATCAACGATTTTGTTCATTATCAGTTCACTCTAGGTTTGGATAAATGAAACTACAAGTGCATTAACGTCATGAAATGGTTTGGAAAATTTCGTCGAATCATCGTCGCACTTTCACCGTGCTACGACTAACTCACCATATATGCCCCAATATGAGTTCTCATTTTTGGGGTCACGTAACATAACTCTGAAGAAATGTCGCAGCAGCGATGTGAAAGGGTATAGCAAAGTGTTGCCTAACCGCGAGGCCCATCGTGATCCGCAGTTTTATGTGAGCTTTCACTCGGGATTATTGCGATTTCCGGTGCGGGCCTGCGAACCATCCGAATTTCAGGAGAGATAAGTACTCATAACTAATCGTTTCGTTCCTGTCACGTCCTTCTTTCAGCGGCCTCTCTGAGACATATGAGAGTTATGACGGAGTGAAATTCGGGATTTGTCGAAATTGGTTGATGAAATCAACGAGTTAACAATTCATCGTTTTCAATTTATGAAACAGTAAAATATGAAGTCAAAGATGATTACCGAAATCAAAACCGCTTTATATATAGTGTTTCAAAAGAACTTCGTTTGAATAATTTTGTTCCATCGTTTTGGAGGTATTTGAAATTATTGAAGTGTCGGAAATGTCGATATCATTAGGAAATTGTCGCAACGTTACTATCAAATAGTAATCATGGACTGCTTGCAAAATACTGAATAGGAATACCATTCATTTTTACAAATGAATGATCATAAGTCCGAAATTGGTATAGTTACGTATACGCATGATATACATAGAAAGGAAGCAAATTTTAGTAGCTTTTTAAGCTATTAAGACTCCTTAAAGCGTCAGATTCAGAGTTTTGCTCCTCGATTCATGGGCCATGCGCATCAAGACACCCATGAGTTCCTTCTTTATCTTTCAGATAGTTTACATAATGACGTTAATAGAATTATTGAAGAAACTAAACCGACTTTAACGGAGATTAACGAAAAATTGAGCGACCGCGAAAAAGCGAAAGAGTCATGGCTGATTTATTTTAATACATATAATTTTAAAATTGTAGATAATTTCGTTGGTCAAGTGAAAACCACCATGAATTGCACATATTGTGGAGACTCATCAGTAACCTTCAATCCTTTCTGGGATTTGTTACTTCCCATACCACAAAGAACTGGCCAATTAAATTTATCACAGTGCTTGGATTTCTTCACAAGAGAGGAAACTTTGGTTGGACATGAAAAACCGACGTGTTCAAGTTGCAAGGAAATAAGAAAATGCACAAAGTCTCTATCGAGATTTACGATGTTGCCATCGAATTTCATCTGGATGAATTACATTTGAACAATTATGCAGCAGAAAATGTGACTCCTTGTCGTTATAATCTATATGTACTTTTGAATCACAGTGGGTCTACCTATAGCGGACATTATTTTCTGCAGACATCCTTATAATGTCACGTGGCACGAATACAATAATTCACACGTGTAACTAATTTCACCAAAATCGCTTGTGAGTGGAGATGCATATATTCTCTTTTATGAAAAGGAGAAAACAAGTTCGCACCTTTGAGAGTTTTGAAATGTTATTTTTGTACTGTTGTTTTTAATGTTATAATGAATTAGTTTTGTAAGATTTATGTAATATTATATGTAAATTTATTAATTAAAAAAAAATATGAAAGTTTAAAATGCTATATGGGGTTTGTTTGAAGGTGGTTGACAATGTTTCGTGGTGCGTTTCATTAGTTCAGACTTCCTTTGTCTATTATGGTATAAATTGATTTGAAATACTTGAAATAATCTGTAAAAAATGAAAAGATTTGCTGAAAAAAAATTTCAATTACATTAAGGAAAAAAAAACTGAATTAACAATGAAAAAAAAAACATAAAAAATTGAACTATTAACATGATATGAAAATTAAAAAAAATATATTGACAAGAGAAGAAAATTAAAAATCAAAAGATTCCAAGCCAAGTTACTTCACAACGATTGTTGAAACAATGGTCTTCGTGTGATAATCGGACAAATTTCTCCCAGATCTGACTATTTATAGGTCATTCACTTTCACTTATCCTCTCTTCCCTCTCTCCGCTTCATCGGTTCTAGTGGGAGCTGACTATTTGACAGGAGTTGGTCGTATTTCGCGTGATTAGAGGTTTCCATATGTTGCGTATCTCCACACTACCTTAGCTGAATGCGTTGTTGGACAATATATATGCGGCTTTTTTGAATTTTCTCCTAAACCAGCGTTCCTCCTTGTGGATAATTTCAGCTTGAGACCACTTGATGTTATGTTGATAAGTCCATATATGCTCTGTTATTCGTGTTTTGCTGTTTTCTCCTCGCTGTGTGAGTTTCTTGTGCTCGTCAATGCGAACTTTCAATAGCCTCTCAATTTCACCGATGTATGATTCTTGGCACTCGAAGGCTATCCGGTAAATGCCATTGTTGGAATTGCAGTCCTCGTTGGATGTTATACTTGGACTCAATTGTACTCATCCTCTCCGATAATCCTCTGATGTAGGGAAGTACAAGTACTAGTTGTGGTAGCTCATTTTCCTTGTGAGGCTATTGCTGTCTCCTAGCCAAAGTCTGGTCCACTATCATTTTGGAGTAACCATTCCTTTGAAGGTCATTTTTGATGTTGCCCAGTTCCTTTTCGAGACCTTCTTTTGTATTACAGAGCCTGAAAGAACGGTCCACTGGAGTCTTGATGATTCCTCTTTTAGTCGATTGCTGGTGGTTGGAATCCTGATTCAGATACTGTCCCGTGTGAGTGGGTTTTCGGTATACAGATGTTTTCCATTTAGTGTCGGTCCTCTTCACCAATACGTCTGAGAATGGCAATTTGTTGTGGACTTCCTTCTTCATTGATATACAGGGTGTTTCATTCGAAGTGAAAAAAATTAAGTTTATTTTTCAAGAAAATGAAAAAACTGTATTTTTCACCACCCCGTATTGAAGTAACGCGGATTACGCTGAAGTGTGGGAAACCTACAAGTATCACCTAACTCCAAACAAGAACACAGAGAATAACAGGTAACATGATTCATTTGTAACAAAGGGCTTCTATTCGAATGCATCACAAAATGTCAGGTAATGTAGAGTTATAATTAAAGTATCTTTCAGATGAATGTTATTTTATTTGAAACGTGTTTACTTTCAGGAGTGATAATTTTTTGGGAATAGGAGGTTTCGGCTTTCTACTTCATTTCTTTTATATGAAAATATGTACCTAGTTCATGCAAAGAAACATTCAGTAATTCTGTTAATTTCCTTTTCATCTAGTAGTTTTCCCCAGCAATAAAATTGTTCTTAGATTTGAAATTCATCAAAAGTTGTACAGTTCATTGGAGTGCTTCTGATTCAAAACATGAACCTTATAAATTAATAAAACCCTTTTGCAAGTGCATCTTGGCAAAAATTACCATTCATGTCGAGTGGGACGAGTTATTTAAAAAAAAATGTATTATGTTGAATACAAAATTCTTGACTCTAAACGTATCTTATACAATAATAAACTCTTTTCTCCTGAAATATTTATTGATAAAAATTACGTTCTTATCACTCTTGTCATGTTTTCTATCTGGCCTCTAATTTATCATATGTAAATTAGTGAAGTGAACCATTATGAAAGTGAAATATTTTCATATACTTGAAAAGGAGATTATTCGTGCGCGTGTTGATTAGGTTATTCATGAAATAGGGGAGAGAGGCACAAAACTAATCATCTTTTATAGTCATCAAACTAAGAATTGCAAAATCTCCTCGTGAAATTTTTACAGAAAACATTTCCTGCTATTAGCGAAATATTATTGAGTTTATTGTGAAAAACATTTCGGCATTCTACTTCCCCATCTTCAATATGTGGAAGACCTTCAAGTCAATCAAATTCGAAATGAACCCTTTACAAAGATGTGTAGAGTATGCATCAAAGTTACTTCTAGATAGGAACTGGCAAAAAATCAAGAAGAAACAACTACTTTCATATCAACATTGAATTGTACAAAACACTCGTTCCTTTCCAGTTTGTTCAAATATTGATTCATCTTGTATAAGAAATTTTCTGTATCTGAAAGAAAAAAAATGTTTTGAAAAGCTATCTAAATGATTAGACTCTATCATGAACCACCTACTTCCTTTAAGTTTGTTCACAAACCCTGTTAAAACTGTCTAAACATTTGCGTCATTTTCATTTTTGAATACTGTTTGAAAAATCTATTTTGGATCACTACTATTGTTACACTGGCTCAATTTCTTATTTATTTTTTCCTTACACGATTTCCATGTATCTTTCGAAATTCCGCAATCTCGCAACCTATGTGGAATGCTATATATTTCATTGCATTTCAAAAATAAATTGGAGTCACTGACTCCATGTCTCACAATTTTTGAACTCAACATATATAGGGTAAACTACTCAGTCATTGGCCATTTATTAGTGATTGGCCAGATATATGTCATATAGTCCTAATGAGAGTAGTTACATATATTCTTACAAAGTTTAAGTACCAACAATAACCTTTTTTAAACCAATTTTACTAAAAACTATCAATCCCTAGTATTGGCTATTCTGATTTGCTATGATGGCACGTTATTGACGAGGTATACATGGTGTTAGTAAAATTCGTATTTGTGTTGTGATTTTTGTAAGAACATATCAATACAACGTAAGAAACAATAAGGGTTTGATCAACTGTTTAACTAAAGATTTACCAGGGATATGTTTCAAAGAATATATGGTCTTATTGATAGTTGTTTCATACATACAGGTGAGATATTTGATAAAAAAAAGGGGCCAATCATTGGCTAGTCAATTTTGTATAAATGTAACCATTGGTCACGCAGGCCAATAACTAGGCAATGTTCAGTTTAATTAAAATGAGATTTGAAACCGAAATACTTTACAAAAAATGCATTGAATGGAAGCATTTGTTGAAATAATAATGCAATTTGGTAAAATCTAGTCGTTGGCCGGGGACTTATATCTAGTTTGAATGAGTGGCCAATGTATACGTAGTACGCTAAATTTAAATTTAACAATAGTTTTTTGGCTCAATTGCTTACTCTTTTCGCAATTTTAATGAAAACATTTTCTCATATCTACCTTAAATATACTTTGAACTTTTGAATAATGAAAAATTGTTGTTTCAGAAAATATTTCAAAAGTTCAGAAAGGTCTGCTATATACAAAAAATATTCTGAAGAAGTACTTCAATCTGCTAATCTGCTTTAAGAGCAATTGAGGAAGGTATGCCTCTAAGAGACGGAGCAAGGAAAGTTAGAATTCCTCGGGCAACCTTGCAGTTTAGGAGAGGTGAAAAGTTTGTTAAGACAGGTTTCGGTCCTAACCTTGTCTTAACCAAAGAGGAAGAGATCATGCTAGGGAAGTAGACCATTGAATTAGAAAAAAAAGGTTTTCACAAAGAAAGGAACATATACAATTTTCAGTCCAGGCATTCTTGGAAAAAAAACCACGAAAAAATCCTTTCACCAACAATTATCCCAATGACACCTGGTACAAAGCATTCCTTTGGCGATATCCAAATCTTGTACAAAGAACAGAAGATTCGGATACATCAGCAAGCTCAAATTTAGCAGAAAAGGATCTCAGAGGTTGGTTCATGGATATCAAATCGTACCTTCAAGATAAAGGATACGACTAGATTTTGACTGAACACAGATGAACTTTTAATGTCGATAAAACTGCCCCAAGAATACGAAAGTTCTGGCTCCTAGAGGCAGGTTCACGTTTTCGGCTTCCGATATGACTACACCCCCTATGATAATTTTTACTGGCAAACGACTAAAAGATCAAATTTACAAATCAGTGCCACCGGAATGGGGTATAAGAAAGAGCGACTCGGGATAGATGAAGACTTATGAAGGAAAAAACGTCCCGTTTCCAGTAATCCTTTTCATAGATGGGCATAACATCCACCTTACATATGAAGTAAGCCACTTATGTCGAAAATTAAAAATAATTTTAATATGCCTCTATCCAAATAGAATACTTCAACCAGCTGATGTAGCAGCATTAAGACCTATTAAAATGGTTTGGAAAGCTGCAGTGTTGAATTATAAGCGAAAAGGCAGTCTTAATACCACTTTAACAAAAGATAAATTTGCACCCATTCTAAAAGAAGACAACGACGATTCTGAATGGATTTCGAGCAACAGGTTTATATCTGTTTGATGATAATGATTATTCAAAGTGTTTAGGAAAAAATAATTCTGCTGGAACTACAGAAAACACTATCCAGGATACATGTTCACATGCACCAAAATGTTATCTCAGTTACAAAACTTTTGAACAAATTATTGGGAAAGAATATTTATTGAAATTTAAAAAATATGATCAAGATTCGACACCACATTCCAAAGAATTCACACTGTTGTTGTATGAGCATTATAAACAATTCAACACTCATGAAAATTTATCAAAACAATTGCACTTGGGTGAAGATGGAGTGAGTGAAGAAATAAATATAGATATGATGGATATAAATGAAAATGTAAGTGAAGGTGTAACAGAATATTTAATTGGAGATGTATCTAAAGATGTAATTGAAGATGTGATAAAAGATGTAACTATAGATGAGTCTGAATATGTAACTGAGGAATTTATTGAAGATCAATCACAACATGCTCAGATGCAATATTTCAATATAGAAAACATGCCAATAGTTTTTGATGTAGCTGAAAATAATGTCACAATTGAGGAAGTTACCTTGAAAATGAGAAATTTGGTTGAAGCTTGAGATCAGACTGATTAGAAAAGCATTATTCATCCTAATGATAGTATCAGTTCAAGTTTCAATGAAATATTATATTGGCCAAAAACACGTAAACGTAAAGGTAACAGGCAAACGGAAAAAGTTCCTTATGTAATAACTGGTACTGAATGGCGAGAGAACAAGCGGCAACAAGTGGAAGAAAAAAAAAACATTGATTTAATTTTCTGGCTCTGTTGTTTGGAAACCGATAAGTAATACTTTTGCTATGTACCATGCTTTAGGGAATACATACTATTTATTATTCAATTGAGTCTAGATTACTTGGATTTTGTGGATATTTCCTATAATTAAGTTCCAATTTATTCTGATCATGTTCTCAAAGTTTGCGCATACTCTCATTCCCAAAATTTTTAATCATTAATTTAACGTGAAAAATCTGTAGGTTGTTTCCACACTTACCAAGGGTAGTATAAATGATTTATCAAAATTCACATTTGCATTAGACGCAGCGCAATATATTTTTATAATTTCGTTACAATTTTTTATGTCATTACATTTCGAAAAATTCGTTTAAGAATTGGAATGCATAACATTACAAATTTATATAACGGATAATTCAAATCTATTTCCTGGCATTTTGCCAATTGAAAGACATGATTCATGAAACACTCTCCTCTCAACCCGATAGGGACATTTAGAAACAACTGGAATTCATTTTTCATGGGATTGTAATTTATGATAATCTGAATTACATAAATACGGCATTCTTCAGATACTATTTGAAACCTCAATGTTCCGAAATCGATGGGAATATTTAAACAAAATACAATAGCATTTTTCGTCTGCATTTCATCCTACCTAACCTATGAGAGTTTGAATAAAGTTTTGGAAAATACTCATTTTCTATTGTCTACCCAAATAATCAATGTGGATCTTTTTTCAATCCCAAGATGAGTTTTGTGAAGTTGTTGAGTATTCAAGAACGTTTGATCACTTGATTGACAACTCTATCTATTTTGAAAAACAATAATAATAATGTTCATTGGTAATCAGACAATAAACAGGGGCAGGATAAATTCCACTAAAACCGTTTGGTTGTGCGTGAGTTTCCGATTCTTGTATTGCTAACAGGTGTGCTTGTTATACGGGTATAGACATTAAGAACTTATTCATGTTTTTTTTATAAAAACTTATATCTGCTTTGGAACATTATGGATACTTTAAAATAGTTAAAACTTCGCAACTACCTTGGAACATTCTATATTGATTGATTCAATTGGTGAGTGAATTAGAAATGGTAGACGAGCTTGTTATTGACTGCTTTTGTTAACTTTCGATTGAGAAGTGTACTCTCCAAGGTGAACAATGCATTTTTGGAATATTGTTTTGATCATATTCAGGGAATAGTGCAAAGTATGATGTTTTGAATGCTGAATAGTGCAAAGTATGATGTTTTGAATGCTTATGGACCATGCCTAAGAAAAGTCGATAAGGATAAAATACAAAAATTGCAAAATAGCTGCACATCCCCGATTTATGGTATCAGAAAATAAGAACATATTTCACATGAAATTGTTGAATGCAATTGGCTCCATATGGGTACCTTTAATCACAAACTTTAAAATGATCCGAACCCTCCAGCATTGATTAATAAATTCATTCCTCGATTAAAAATACATTCACAAAATATCAGATATCAGATCAGAAAATCAAAAACTTGCATACTCAAATTATTTTTCAGTGACATGTCCCACTCTTTCCTAATCAAAATTTTGAACGGTATAAAATGAATCCAATATATTTTATAAGGATTGATAATTGCGAAACTGATCATTGTTCTATTTCTTGTGCATTATGGCTGGCGTATTTGAAGGAAATACTCTCCCTGTGTTATTGAGTTTGATATGCTTGATAACTTCCAAAGTAAGTAATATTCAAATGTAATTTTTATGCATCCAAAATGTTTTTGGATTTAATAGGTACACACTTAATGTTTCAGTAATGAATTCGAGTAGGTATTGTTCTATGTCAAATTCAAAATCAGTTTTAGATCAGTGGATGATTGATCTGATTTTATTTTATGCTATAGCTGACAGATACATTATTAGAGACTACCTAGACTCACGTGATTTTTCTGGCACAAGAAAGTTCTTAACCTATTTTCATTTAACTGAACTGAACTCAACTGAAGTTTCGGCCACATCAACGCTTGGTGAATACCCTGAAATGACGCTTTTTCAAAGAAATTTTCAAACGGTCGGTAGCCAGGCGGTTCGACGTGGTTGCTTTGTTCCCTCACTCGAATTGACTGCCGTGTTGGTCGGTAGTTCAAGCCCTAGTCTGAAGAATGGATTTCAACTTGCTATCATCAAATACGTGGTAATCACACGTTAAAAGGTAAGACCTCATTAATCCTCAGCCCGCACAAGTTTCGACTTCTGTGGGTTATTGTTCATAGGGGTGCGACAGATGGTTAACGTAAAAACAGATTTTAAAGTGATTTATAAAAAAGGTTCTTTCGACGTTTATATTTTTCGAGACAATAATAATAATAAATGAAAAGAATTTTTTATTATTTCCTTGTTAAAAAGTACATTGTTATACTTACAGTGACAAGGAAAACGTCTGAGGGTAGTACACGTTACAGAGTATAATGTTTGTAGTAATCAATAATCTAAAAATATGATACATATAGGTAAATA
>WOGP01002024.1:540-17594 GCA_015342065.1 Leptinotarsa undecemlineata
CTCCCAGAACCCTTCGTTTCATGTTTTATCACTCACAGGATCCGCATAAACATTTTCTTTTATATATCCCCAGATGAAGAAGTCCAGTGGCGTCAGGTATGGAGAGCGAGGAGGAAATGTAAATGGCCCATTGTAGCAAAGCCACTGATCTTCGAACATCCCATTCAACAACCCAGCAACGGTATCAGTACTATGTGCAGGGGCTCCATCCAGTTGATACCATAAATTGAAAAGGTATTGTTCAGATACATATCTTGTGGATTCACCAACCACATTCCTAATTATATGCGAATATCTCACACATATAACTGTGCTGGAAGTTTTTCCCTAACTCTCTTCATTTCTCGTAGAAATACAGAAGCGAATGTGGTGGGTCACCCTGTATATTATGCATTTTATTTATCTTTACTCACTATTGTACCCATTTACATTCAATCAACAAGTAAAATTAGATGAGTTATGAGGTTAGAGTAACTTTAACAATCTGATATTTGTGAAATATTTTTTTTGGAAAGATATTCCGAGGATTTTTTCTCTTACGGGTTTTTGATTTCCTTGAAATACGTAGTGTTGAAAGAAAAACAATTTTCACACTCCATCCAGTAAAAATGACACTAACTCGTTGAAAACCAAGATGACTTTCAATATTTTGCCATTTTTCATTAGATTTCTGGGACATATCAGGGTAGACACTTTGAAATGAACAACACTGTAAAGGAATATAATAAAAAAATTATATAATATTGAATTTCAGCACTGTTAAAGATCGATAGTTATCAACAAAATCTACCTGAAAAGAGAAATCGACGTTCGATTTTAAACCATGAAATAAATATACAATAACCGCCGATGATAACTGCTAGATATGGTGCATTGTTATTTAGATGTCAATAATCTGGTCACCCGTTGAGCTGCGACCCTTTTTCCCTGAAGGGTTTATTCCCACTTGAACTTCCCAACCCTTTGTTTATATCATCATGTCAATACTCACTAAGACAAACCGACCATGACAAGTTGGACAATCGAAAAGCAGCCGGTTTTTTGCACAATGACATGTATCCAGTATCCTAGATAGGCAAATTCAATAGATAACGACCTATGTTGATATCTATAATTTTCCAGAATTTCATGCGCTAAATTGAACGTACACCTGACTATCAATATGAAAAAAAGCAGATCACTCACCTTTGTGGCTCCTGACATTACAAATTATTATCGGAATTCACCAAAAACCGTGTTTGACTATTTACTTTACTCATACTTAGTGTTATTGATCGTTTATTAACGAAAATCAGTCCAGCTCGCGCTGGACTGACAGTGTTGCCGGTTTGCGAAGGGTTAGAATTTGAAAGTCGGTTGACTTATCAGTTTATACAGTGTCATTCATTTTATGGAGGGTAGAAGCACCAATAGAAGTGTTTGTGATTACTTTTATACGATGGTAGAGGTTAGGAGAACCTCGTAAAGTGGAGACTCTATTGATAACTTGTCCACTTGTAAACGATAAAAATGGCGCTAATTTCAAAAGTGGTACGATATGAATTAAGCAATTATAGAGAACGTGGAGTTTACTGAATTCGAATATTTAATAGTTCTAATGATTCGAGTTGTTAGTGATATAGAGCTTATAGAAATGTGACTTTTCACGTAGTTGAAGATTATTTTTTGAATAGTTCCATTCAAAAGTGAGAGTTTCTACTTCTGTTTTATCTGGCTCTCCTTATTCTTTTACTTTAGCGCTTCATTTAAAATGTACACGCTTGTTACAGTGTTATTTAATGGCCGACCTAATTACTTTCAGGCCAAACTTTTTTCTCCGCCTCCGAAAAATATGTTTTTTGATTTTTGAACAAATTGTTTGTTTTTTGCAAATATCTCAAAAACTGTTCGACATTTTTCGAATTTGGAAAAAGATTCAAAAAGAGGAGGAAACGGAATGGTTACCTACTTTGGACCTTTAACAAAAAAATAGTATTTCAACTGATTATAAATTAAAAATAAAAATTGAAATAATTTTGGCGGCTACTGGACAAATGAATGAACAATAATCCGCGGTCGAAAAATGTTTATCGTGATTTTCTGGTTAATTATACATTAGTTAATAAACGATTTTTTTCTACTGAAACAGGAACATTGCAAGTGCGATAATTGTTAGATGACAAATCGTTTAGAAAAGAATTAAATATTGTAATCGACTTTCCACTAGAAAGCAATGCCGGATATAGCCAGAAGGCGCCCCCCTTGGAAGCAGAAAATGTTCAATTATAGAGCTGAAGCCTATCCTCTCTACTCCTATACTATTACTCTTGCGCATTACCAAAGTACAGTAGTTGGTTTCATTTTATCTTTTCATGTTCGCTAAACATCTTGATTTTTTTATTTATAGAAAAAAATGTATCTCAATTGCGCCTCGCTCTCTATAAATTCCTAAATCCGTGCTGGAAGGTTTAGATATGATTCATTTTTCTGCAGACAAAAGTCACTTGTCGTTATAATCTTTCTGCATTATATAAAAGTGTCTCATATCTGTTAATATCTGTTAATATATTGTATTATGAACTTAATAATTTCTGCTAAATAAAAATAGACGTGGCAACAGTGTAAAGTAATATGCAAACGGCGAACGATTACAAGGGAGTTTGCGCCAAATAATGACATCTAGATTAAAAAAAAAGAAACGTAAAAAACTAGTAGTGACATTTTTTGCAGATTGTAGAACTAGTTTTCATCACCAAATGAAAAAGTCAACTATACGTTGCTGAAGCCACAGAAATACCAACTTTGGCTTGATATTTCCAACACTTTTGATAATCCCCTAATCAAATTTAAAGGATTATTCTTGATATTTGATTCAGTTAAATATGTTGTTGTATTCGTCGCTTAATTTCTCTTTTTTGAAAGTTTTCCTCATTTTTTTTTTGGTAAATATAGAGTAACAGAAAGCCAGGTCATTTATATAATTATTAAAAGCTATATTCAATTTTTAACCTAGAAATCATGCTTGATTTGTATACATATCTAAAAATTCAAATCGATCTTTGATATGTTTAATTATCAGATAAAAAAATATAATGATATATTTGAAAACTATCATATAGTTTATCATATAAATTTCAATAAAAAATAATGATAAGGATACCTATATTATTTCTAATTCACTATCAAAAATATGAGATGAAACTTTTAAAAAAATCTGGGCTTGCTCCTGCAGGGCAGGTCCAGTGATTTTATTCGCTCTAAAAGCGTTCTAAGCATTCAATTTTTTTGGAATTATTTCTTGCGGAAATAATCATGATGGTCACAGCCGTAATCAAGCTGGTATTTTTCTCAATCTGAACAGTTATTTGATAAAAAATTGCGTATTCTTCAGGGACCAGTCCCCTGTCTAAATCCATCCTTGTTCAAGATTGCTTCGTTTCACGAAATATTTTTGGAGTCACTCTGAAAATTTATCTTGGCCAATGTCATCAGTTGTTAATTACGAGTTGAAATTTCTTTCAACTCGTAATTGTATTTGTTCTAATCCCTCTTTTATTGTCAAGAGGTCAAGAAGGGAGAGCTAATTACCCCTCTTGAAAGTGTAAAATATTGTGACACTATTCACATTTTACAACTTGTTTCCAATCATCCTGCCATTTTGATAAGAGTAAGATCTTTTTTAAAACTGTACAAGAGTTGTTAACTTTAGTTTGATCAAACTTCCCGCGTAAAAATCGTGTTGACAAAATTTGTGAATAAATATAAAAGAATACATAAATGTTCTATGAGTATAAAAATATGGATAAAATATAATGTAAACTTAAATATAGAAACACTGAATAAAAAACCACAAACAATGGTTGAAACATACATACACATAAAACATGCTAGGTTGAAAATGATCGGTAAATATTCATCTCTTTAGTGTAACTCGGCAGTTGGTTATCCATCTTCATATCATTGTAAGGGTCCTTGACCAGAGAGTTGCCAGGGATAGGTAATTTTAAATTTTTTTGCTCGCTCTAACAAGTTGTATACTGATGGGTGGTGATGTCAAGTTTCACAAGATGTTTCTTAATTAAACAAACACACTCTCTCCAGAATAAAAAGAGCTACAACCGTCAAAATTTTTTTATCTATAAACAGTTACCTGCATGAGTCACGAAGTTTAGCTTTGCACAACTATCGTATGGCTCTCTTCTGTAATACAAATACAGACTTCAGCAAATTAAGGCTACACACACCTCAAAAAGGTATACCATCCCTTAAGTGAGACTCCACCAAAGCGTGATATGCTATTTTCGCAGCATAAACTCCCAGTTCTCTAGCAATAACTCTCACTGCATAACAGCCGGTGGAAATTTTACTTTTCATTTTTCTGATGTGAGCGTCAAATTCAAGTCCACCGTCTATATACAGTCCCAGAAATTTAGTACACTTTCTGTTCTCAATGATACCGCTCGCTACAGATAAACTCTGAAGTGAACATTTGAAAGTCATATTTGTTTTAGAAATATTGAGGGAGAAAATTAGAATCACACCAAGATTTGATTTTTTGTATATCATGAGCTATTGTCTCATAGAGTATATCTATACCTTTACTATGCCACAATATAGTAGTGTCGTCAGCGAAAAGAGTGAATGTTCCAGATATACTGATGTTCATCAAATCGTTATTACACAACAGGAACAATATGGGACCGAGAACCGATTCCTGTGGTACACCAGTATTTATTTCAATACTGTTTGAACATTTAATCGTTTTCACAATTAGTCACTTGTCGTTATAATCTTTCTGCATTATCTAATCAAAGTGGCATTACTTACAGTGGAAATTATACAGCATACTGTACACTTCCGAATACCAACACGTGACACAAATATAACAATTCTGGCCCGCCACCCATTTCTTGTGTCTCATATATGTTCTGAGTGGAGTATGGAGAGGAGAGAGCTGAATAGCACCTTTGATGGATTTATATGCCCATTTTACTGTTCAAATATGTTTCATATTCACAAATCATAATAATTTCTGCTAAATAAAAATAGACGTGGCAACAGTGTAAAACAATATACAAACAGCGAACGATTACAAGGGAGTATGCGCCAAATAAAGACATCTAGATTTAAAAAAAAGAAGCGTAAAACTAGTAATGACATTTTTTGCAGTTTGGAGAACTAGTTTTCATCACCAAATGAAAAAGTCAACTATACGTTGCTGAAGCCACAGAAATATCAACTTTTGTTTGATGTTTCCAGCAATTTTGATAATTTGCTAATCAAATTTAAACGATTATTCTTGATATTTGATTCAGTTAAATATGTTGTTGTATTCGTCGCCTAATTTCTCATTTTTGGAAGTTTTCCTCATTTTTTTTTTTTGTATAAATATGGAGTAACAGAAAGCCAAAACATATATATAATTATTAGTAGCTATATTCGATTTTTAACCTAGAAATCATGCTTCATTTATATACATATCTAAAAATTCAAATCGATCTTTGATTTGATTTGAATTATCAGATAAAAAATACTAATTACTCACTTAGTGATACAAATTGCCGTAATCAGTCTTATTCGAAAACTAATATATTGTGTATCATAAATATAATAATAAAATAATGATCAGGATAGGTACCTATATTATTTTTCATTCACGATCAATTATGAATCTGTCATGAGATCCAACAAGAATACAACAAGATCCAACAAGAATACAAAAAGAATATTTGTTATACAAAAAATAATAATGAGAATAATCAATTACAAACATTATAAGGACTCTTGTCGAAAAGTTTAAGAAAATAATATATATAATATTATATGCTCTGTATATTTTTGAATGTATGATGTATTTGTTAAAAACTAGAGAACTTTTTTTAATCTAAATGCTAGAGAACACGAATATAACACTAGAAATCATGACCTCAATTATCTATATCATACATTGAGACTTACTGAAAAATCCCCCTATTATATTGCAATGAAATTTTACAACAAGTTACCAGTACTTGTTAGACATTTTTATAGTAGCAATCAATTTTAAAAAAACATCTAAAATATACTTGTAGATCTAGAACCCCATTGTGTTGAGGATTTTTTAAAACATCAGTTTTGAAATATAATTCTGTGAGACGTCATTTCATTACATGTTGTAATAATTTTTTATATAAATAATTGTGGCATTTTCTAAAATAAACATTATTTCACTGTAGTGTGCTCTGGTCAGGTCCTATCCCCCAAAGCCCCGATACATTCGGGAGGGCGCATCAGCATTATCAACCAATGACCACTCCCCACACCGTGGGGTAAGTGATCATTGGATTCGAGAATCATGTGCCCTGAGCAAGCGCAGTGATCCAAGAATGACAGCCTTCTGCATCTGTGCGGCTAATATTTCTGCCTTAGCAGCCTTATTATTATTAAATATGAGATGAAACCTAAAAAAATCAGGGTTTTCTCCTTCAGGAAAGGTCTAGTGCTTTTATTTGCTCTAAAAGTTGCCTAAGCATTCAATTATTTGTCGTTATTTCTTGCGGAAATAATCATGTTGGTCACAGTCGTACTTGAGCTGGTAATTTTCTCGAACTGGAGCAATTACTTAATAAAAAATTACCTATTCTCCAGGGACCAGTCCCCTGTCCAAAGGCATCATTGTTCAAGATTGCTTCGTTTCACTAAATATTTTGGAGCCACTCTGAAAATTTACTTAAGTACGCCAATGTTCAAGTTGTTAACCACTTGAAATCTCTTCTTTCGACTCGTAATTGTGTTTGCCTAATCCCTCTTTCATTGTCAAGAGGTCAAGAAGGGATAGCTAATGACCCCTCTTGAAAGTGTAAAATAATGTGACACTGGTCACATTTTACAACGTGTTTCCTACGATCCAGGCATTTTGGTAAGAGTAAAATCTTTTTAAAAACTGCACAAGAGTTATTAACTTTGTTTGTTCAAACTTCCCGCGAAAATCCAAACTACCAGCGCCTTCGTTTACAAGTGTCCAGTTTTGGAAATACACCGTCAGGCGTCGGAAGGATTTACTTGAAGTTCGATCAAATTGAAAATTTCTATAGCATCAAAGTTTGTACACAGACTCTATATACAAAGGTATCAAAGGTAAGTAAACCGTACATTTATATTCGTATCCAAACGCCACCTAACTAAATGCTAAATAGCTGTCAAAAGCTACCATTCATGTCTGCTTTATTTTTGTTGCTTATAAAAAAAATGTTGCACTGGATAAATACCCAGTAGTAGGAAATGGACTGCTAGTATCACTCTCATAACAGATGTGTGATGAATGAAATCATACGCGTCGAGTGCTTGGCAGTTTCGTAACATAACATGGCTACAGATTATCAATACTATGTGACTCATTTCAATAATTTGTGAGTCACTTGCACTTTGATTTTTTTTTGTTCTACAGTTGGTTGTTTGAGTGCGCTAAGCTAGGCAGTTATTGAATAATTTCGGATTTGACTTAGAAACTTAGTTTGGGGTAAGGCAATAACTTCGTAGAAAACTGTTTTGGAATTCTGTAAGATCATCTTCAAGCCTCTGAACATCAGACTTTTAGTAACATAAATGATTTATCATATGCTATATTTGAAATGTTTCTGAAAGGCTATGCCATTGGTGGAAAAGTAGAAATGTAGTTCTTAGCAATTGATGTAGATATTGGTGTGCCACAAGGTAGTATTCTTAGGCCACTTTGTTATTTGTCATTTTTGTTATTAAAACTATTCGAAAAGTGATATTCAAAAAATGAATTGCACCTTCAAATACAATAATAATTATCTATAGTACACTACCCTGACATTGAATGTAGAAAAACACAAAGTATTGTCTATACAGTTTGGTTATTAATGTCAAAAGGAAAATAATGAAAATAGAATAGAATAATAACATTAACCTTGATGAAATTAATATAATTATCGATAATGAAAATGGAATTTTAATTTTATACACATGAATACTAAAAAAGGTTACATATTATGTATATATCTATTTCAATAAATATATTTATCATTTTTTCGTAATAAATCTGATGCTCTTGGAGGGACTTGTGAAAATGTGGTCAAAGAATGCATTATTTCTCTACGAATTTATTGCTCCACAATCCAAAATGACTTTCTGATTGATATTGCAGTTTGTATCACCAAATTTCTTTGAAAATAATTTTCGATTTTGTTTCAGCTTCACCATGGAGACTGACGAAGGCGAATCTTCGAGTGGCGGTCCCATATCATCCCTCAACTCGCTATTTTCCTTCACCAGCCCCGCAGTAAAGAAACTGTTAGGATGGAAGCAGGGAGACGAAGAAGAAAAGTGGGCAGAAAAAGCTGTCGACAGCTTGGTCAAGAAGCTGAAGAAGAGAAAAGGGGCCATCGAGGAGCTGGAAAGAGCACTATCATGCCCGGGTACTCCCAGTAAGTGTGTGACCATTCCCAGAAGTTTAGACGGCAGACTGCAAGTGTCCCACAGAAAGGGTCTTCCCCACGTCATATACTGTCGCGTTTGGCGTTGGCCAGACTTGCAAACCCACCACGAGCTCAAACCACTCGAACATTGCCAGTTTTCATTTTCCGCCAAGCACAAGGAAGTTTGCATCAACCCTTATCATTATAAGCGAGTGGAAAGCCCCGTGCTACCCCCTGTTCTAGTGCCGAGACATAATGACTTTGTTCCGGGGCATTCTTTGCTGCAGTTTCAACAACTCGCAGAGCCCAACATGCCGCACAACGTCAGATACTCGCCCAATGGTTTCAGCTCGAATTTGAACCCCGGTTCGCCCTTGTCGAGTGTGCCCAGTCCTGGAAGCGTTTCCTCTAATAACCCACAGTCTCCATACGCCAACTTGGCTGAAACACCTCCGCCTGCTTACAGCCCAACGGACGAGGCCAATTCCAACTCTAACAACAACCTCAGTACCGAACCTACGATGAACAGCGATTTGCAACCTGTGGCTTACCAAGAGCAGCCCTTCTGGGCCTCCATAGCCTACTACGAGTTGAATTGTAGGGTTGGGGAAGTGTTCCATTGTCACTCAACTTCCGTTATAGTGGATGGCTTCACAAATCCCAGCAACAACAGCGACAGGTTCTGTCTGGGGCAGCTGAGTAATGTTAACAGAAACTCCACAATAGAAAACACTAGGAGACACATCGGAAAGGGAGTACACTTGTATTATGTCAATGGGGAAGTATATGCAGAATGCCTATCGGATTCAGCTATTTTTGTTCAGTCACGCAACTGCAACCATCACCACGGATTCCATCCCTCCACAGTTTGTAAGATCCCGCCAGGGTGTTCTCTCCGAATATTTAACAATGCCGAGTTCGCCCAGCTGTTGTCTCAGTGCGTTAATCACGGCTTCGAAGCTGTTTACGAACTTACCAAGATGTGTACGATACGGATGAGTTTCGTCAAAGGTTGGGGGGCGGAATACCACAGGCAGGATGTTACCAGTACTCCCTGTTGGATAGAAGTGCACCTACACGGGCCACTGCAGTGGCTAGATAAGGTTTTGACGCAGATGGGAGCGCCGCATAACGCCATCAGTTCTGTTTCGTAAAAAGGTAAGTCTTTTCTATCTTGTATCTTTTTTTTTCTGACGAATTATTCTGATTTCATTCTCTCAATTTTAAGCAGTCTCTCAAGCACTGATTTGTTAGAACATGACACATCTACTAATTCGAATATGAACTGTTTATTAGCATGTAAATTTGTTTTGATTGAAACTTCAAGCTATGAATAAGTATTAATTCACATTTTCAACTTTGAATTAGTCTTAATTTGTCCTGTATTCACAATCAAAATTGTGAGTTAACTCTACTCACAGATAAAGTTGTGAATTAACTGTATTCACAGTTCAAGTTGTGAATTAACTATATTTACAGTTCAAGTTGTGAATTAACTATACTCACAGTCCAAAGTGTAAATCAGTAGTAATCCACAGTTAAGTGTGAATGCAGAGAAAATTGAATCAAGGTGGCCTTCTATGCCTCCCTGCTGTTTACAAAAATTAAAACTGTGATTTTGATCCACCCACACTTAACAATGTGAAGCAAATCCATCTTTTAATTTCTAATTAACAGTTCAAGCTGTAAATTAGCTATATTCACAATTCACTAGATTAACAGTTCAAGTTCAAATTTTCAAACTTCAAACTTTACACTTTAAACTGTGAATTATGATCAACTCATACTTTAACAGTGTGAAGTAGGTTAGTCTCTAACTTCATTTTTCAACTTGTAATTTCACAGTTCAAGTTGTGAATCAACCGTATTCACAGTTCCAGTTGTGAATTAACTATAGCCACAGTTCAAACTGTAAATGAATTGTAACAGTTAAGTGTGAATGGATAAAAAATCGAATAAAGATGGCCTTCTATGTATCTCTGGTATTTACACAAGTTCAGTGAATTATGATCAACGCACACTTTACAGTGTGAAGTAGGTTAGGTTAATTTATTACTTCATATTTCAACTTGTCATTCACATTTCAAGCTGTGAATTAGTTATATTCAACATTCAAAGTGTGATTTAACTGTATTCACACTTTAAGCTGTGAATCAACTATATTCACCGTTGAAAGTGTGAATCAATATTAATACACAGTTTAGTGTGAGTCCACTATATTCACAGTTCAAAGTGTATATCCATGGTAGGCATTGAATTTAGGAACTATCGAAAAAGAGACTCTGTTTTTTGTAGTCAAATATAATATTGAACTTATCACTTCTTGATTATTGCTTGTAACTTTTGCATTCCGCCACAGCCCTGATCTATAGAACAATGGAGGAAGTATATAACTTAATTTCTAATGTACTTCTGAAGGAAAATAAGCAGGGTCTGTTGAATTCCTTTTTATTTGAGGTTATGCCAGAATAGGAAACACATTGAGTGCCAGTATTCTCTGTACAACCCGCTCTCACTTTTTTTACTGTCCCAAAATTATATGTAGCCGACATTATATGTATCTTCTGATTTTTCAGACAATGTGTGTATGTGAAAATTTGAGTGAAGAAGAAGAAGAAGGCACCTATACTTGGATCTCCCTGTACTTGTATCCAGTCACCACTAGGTGTATACAGATTAGAAGCTGAATGGCTAATCATTCGTTTCTACTCTACATAAATTTGTTCATAAAATTCAAAAGCTCTACACTCACTTGAATCCTCAATATCCTAATGAAGTGTCACCTCGTAAATATCTCTAAAGGCTGGTGACATAAAACAAGTCGGAATTGAGTGAATGGATCTCTAATTAGTTTATAGGCCAGTTAATGCCATGTAAAAATTTAAAATTATTCCTAGGATATTGAAAATTTGAATGGTTCGTTTATGTTGAAGAATGAGGATGGTTGAAATGTTAGTACTCCTAAAAAATTGCTGCTCAAAATCACTGATACATAACTTCAACTGAAATTTCTGATATGTTTCACAGGAAAAGTTTTTTAAACTATTTGGTAATTTTCTTTCTCGGTTTCCAAACAATTAATCAATCGATATTGACGCTCCGTAACTATAAATAAATTAATATTTTTTGACAATAAACTGGAACTGGTTTGGTTTTGGAAGTCGGTAGATCGCAAGCATCGTACGTAATAGAGAAAAATAATGATCTATTTTCAGGTTGAAAGATGACATTTGAAGAGTGAACATTTTTCATGTTTGACAACTGTTTGACGTTGACAGACATTGAAAAGTTGGATTTAAAAATACATTATAGCAATCCACTTCAAAATCATGTTTTCTTCTAGGTCAGATTCTGCTAACTTAACGTTTAGGTAACATAAACTGTATCTCTGTTGAATGAAGTTAAAAAAATTGAGAATAATTGTGAAAACCTGAAGTAGTCAACATTCTAACAAAATATGTCAAATGCTTTGTTGACAATGAAACCAGTCGCAGTTTTTCTGATATCTGTGAATAAATCAAATATTCCATCAAAACAAAATGGGTTCAATAATTTGATAAGCTCTAAGTAATAATGATATTTCTGAAACAACTGAACTTGCACTATTTGCTGTTATTTGTGCAGTTTCTTGTGATTATCGACTGGACTATAATAAACATTTTTAATCTGAACAAAATCCTTAATTGCCTGCAATTTAAAGTGCACACGGCATGATAAACTGGTTGTGCAAATGAAGCGGTTCAGATGAAACTGTCTTGGGAAAGTGAACTTGACTTGCATAACTGTAATCCTATTATTTTTTCGTGTTTAGAACTTGCAGGAAACAAATAGTGCGGGAAAATTAAAATTACGGATTATTAGTTTTTAGTAATTTCCAATAGTGATCTCTGTTACTTGTGTACCGAGTAATGTTACTGTTTTTTTCTCTATGTGTATGTGTGACATCGAGTGTGACCTGATTTTTTTATTTCTTTGACGTACAGGCCTGAATATGGAGTGAGTGAAAAATATAAACTGAGATAGTCAAATTTTTGATAGACATCGGTTTTTATAAAGACAAAAAATTTTGTGGCGAAGCTGTTTACCGGGTTTTTCAATTTTCCATTATTTCAACATCCATCATTTTGGTTTATTTTTTCTCCCATAGATTCCAAATCTGTTAGCACCTTTTTTAGACAATGGAAGTCCGAACTTGGAACATTAACCAAGTAATATTGTGTCCACCACTTTTGAACTAAAGTTCCAAACTGTTCCAACTTTCTGATGGAGCCAAAACATTATATTTGTTTTTATCGACCTTCGTATTGTCACCTTCCATAATCTGAAAAATATGAAAATTATAGAAAGGGCAAACTTTTCAGTTCACCCCGATAAATCACTGTGAAAATTTAGAGTATTTTTCACAAGAAAAATGTTCTATTCATCATTAACTTGTTGTATTTGATAATTTTGCCTCTCCTTAAAAAAAATTAGACTTATTACTATCATTACAGCATACAGTTGAAAAGAGTAAACCAAAAAAAATAAAATAAAGGAAACATTTAGGAGAGTTAAGCAAAAAAAAATTGTTGAAAACTTGTGTCCAGCAAGCTAGGAGACTAATTGAAAAAACATAAGTCAGACGTAGAGCTAATGAGTAGAAACAGTTCGAGTGTATTACAGTAGTAGTAATAAGCTCACATGGTAGAGTAACTTTCAAGTTAGGCTCATGTATTTTGACTATAATTATACAATACTTTTATTCAGAACTGGACAAATCTACGTTACATGCAGTTTTTTCTTGGCAGATCATCGACATCTGTCGGAGAAGTTGAGAAATGAAAAGAATCTGCAAAGAAAAACTGCGTAAAAACCTAGATTCGCCCAATTCTGAAGACAGAGACAGAAATGTTAAGTATTGTATAATTGCTTAGCTTTTTTGATTAGGCAAAATTATTAAATACGATACGTTACTGATGAATAACATTCTTCTTCGTGAAAATACTTTGTTTATCAGGGTAAACTAAAATGTCAACTAGTTTAGTGATCCAATAATGTTTCTGAAGAAAAACAATCGTTTTCTTGCCGACGTTTCGATTTTAATCAAATTCTGCTTCAGGGTCTCTGTAACAATGATTTTTCATAAACATACCTCCCACAAAACTTATATGATTATTATCGTTTCAATTTTACAAGAAATAATGAATTCATAATCAAATTAAATTCACTTATCAAATTGAAAAATGCAGTAGTAAGGTCATCGACATCCCTTCCAGTGTCAACACTATCGCATTTGAGGATATGATGCATCTTTTCGCTCAAAAGTCTTTTGAATAAATAGATGATCAAAATCAAACATGTGTCCATATTATGTTTAATGTTCAACGAGGGCTGTGGGGTTTTTATACTTAGTTTCTTAAAGTCTCTTGTGTTCTCTGAAACTCGTGTTTCAATATACCGTCCGGTTTGACCAACATAGGTTGTGTGACATCTTCCACAGTTCAATGTGTACACTATATTGGATTGAATTTCTTGTGGCGTTTTAGTTTTGAGAAAAATTCTTTCCAACTGTATTTTCACAATAATTTTTTTTTACTGAGTAGCATGAGTTTTCTTCTAATGGAATTTCGTGATATTTGGGTTTCACCCCCGTATATTTGGAAGAGGAACTTATTTCTTTGATTATATAAGGGCTCTAGGAAAATTATTTTATACTAGATAATTCTCAATTAATTGGAGATTTTTGTTATGGAATTCAGGATTGGAAATGAAAGTTTTGTGGGAGATATGTACACGAAAATTCATTGTTACAGTGCCCTGAAGAGGAATTTAATTAAATTCGAAACGTCGACTAGAAAACACTTGTGTTTTTAAGAACAGTTGATCCTGTTGCCTTTTCTACATGTGTATAAAGTTCTTTGACATTTTCATTTATTTTCAGATTGTGAAAGTTAAAATATACCCAATGAAAGTTGATAAAAACTGATGGAATTTTCAAGTGATCGATTTTATTAAATTTAGAAAAAATAATGTCAAGAATTGAGTGGACTCATTATTTATTCACCTGATGGCTTCGTGGAAACAGAATACATATTATAAAACGATTGATTCATTACAAGATAATTATCTTGAGAACCTGAGACATTCGAGAAATAAAAAAATCTGTGTTATCTCAGATGATTGCATGAGTTTATGGATTGACCTGTGTGCAATACTGTAAATATGAATTCAAATTTAAACTTAGCTGGAGAGAGTTCATTGAAATCGTTGCCCAACATTGCAAAGATTGATCAATAGACAGTATAATAAAGTGAATGTTGAGAGATTTTGCGGATGCTTTGTTGACCATGTTTTGGTACTCTATTGATCCGAGGTTCATGGCTTTATAAATATATATTCCTACATCCTTTTATTTCAGTTAAATGATTTGATTGTTTACTTTTGTACCAGTTATCGTTTTCACTTCTTTAAATGTCAAACTGCTTGCTGGACTGTGCCTCAGAAGGGAAAATTGTGAAGATGAATATGGTTTATGAAATCAACTTTTTTGAGAAAAGTTCCAAGTCGTTCATCGAGAAGGATTTTATTGAGAGATGTCGTAATTTTGGATTGGTTTCTTCCTTTCAAGATGAGAGTCCTGTAACTCGGCGAGACTGGGAGAAATTCTTGGTAATACGTGGATGTTTCTCAATAAACTTGCTTTTTTCTTTCTGGACAAATTTTTCTGTGAAAAATGAGAAATAAAACTTCCTTTCTTGGTCTCTATAACGAGATGAATTGAAAGAGTCTGGAAAAAATATTGAACGCTCTTAAATGAACTAATGTCGTACTTTGCGCGAAAATTTTCATAATTTTCCCTGCAAAGAATTTTGTGCCTGAACGAAAGCGTGGAATTTTTTCATTGCTGTGCCTTTATCGAAATTTCTTTTACTAGTTTTCTTTCTATTATACTATTGACGTGAAAATATTAATGCAATACTTACATGAATTGAAAGACTAGTTAAATTAATATAGCAACTATATTTTAAGATTCACTTACATGATATACATACCTTGAATTGTAAAAAATATTGAAATGTTCATCAAAGGGAAGAGATGAATGGTCTGTGATTGGAAATTTCCAACAGGAGCATATTTTTGTCGAAGAAAACTTCAGTTTTGTGAAGTTGAAGGAACGGCGAGGCACTAACCCGGAAAGAGTTATTGTAACTCCGGGTGACGTGTTGTATAGTTTGGAGGGTGGGGACCATTTATGTCTTTGCTGCGATGTTTGTCAAAATTGGCAGATGAACCAATTTTAGTGAGTACCTATTTGACGTTATAAGAAATTGACAAATTTATTCAATTGAACCTAATTCAAAAACTATTGTTGATATTGTATTTACTTAAATTTTTATTAGAAAGATTATTACATTCTTGTGAATATGTATTATTTCTTTTTTTTGTTTTTAAGTTTTAGTTACTACGCAAACGGATTTTATATATTTAGGTCCATGATTCGTTTTTCTTTTTTATAGTAGCTCGTAGGTGTTCAAATTTTTCGGTAGTGGATTTTATTGCGACCACCAACCCCTCTGAATGTGTCCAAATTGTTGGATTAGTGATTTGTGTATGTTGCCATCGTCTTGCTTATGTAATGTAAGTTGCAATATTTTTAATTTCTTCCATTTTATTTGTTTTATTGAATGTTTTATATGATTTTAAAAGTATAATAAATATAAACCTAAAAATGGTTTTTTATTTCCCTTGAGAATTAATTTTGGGTAAGTAATATGTGTTTTGTGGAAGTAATATTATGTACTTATTGATTTTTTTTGAGGAAAAGGAAGTTACCATTGAGATTGTGGTGAGTAGCAAAATATTCAATGATAATTTTCACTTTATGACATATACTTGGCGTCGCTATGTCGGCCATGTTGAAAAGCAATGGACAGGTCAAGTTTTATTTTGGTATTAAATTGTTGACATGAAATTTAAAAAACAATTTACATAATACTTAAAGAAACTATGATAGTAAATATAACTTTCAAAACTTATTTTGTTTAAATGAAACTGTGTTCAACTTCTACTTAACCAAATCATTGAAACTAGGAAACAAAAATCTTCTTTATTAGATGAAGTTCTCTGAACAGCTGTCATTTGCAAAAACAAATTTGTCTGGGTTACTAGATAACATACAGATTTCCAAGGTTATAAATAAATCTTTATTTTTCAGTTAAAAAGGCATAAATGTATGAATACATTCAAGCAGTAACTGACAAAAACGTTATAGAAATGAATTTAAATGATATGATACAGTCTTAAGTTACTAATATAAAAGAAGTAAAATATATAATTATGTAGAAATATAAAAAATTCAAAGAATCTACCGACTTAATTAAAAAAGACACAACAGGAACATATTAGAAAAAGGTTAAAAGTGTCATAGTATGAATGACAACTGTCACTTGAACAACAACAAATATAACATTTGAATTGTCAAGAAGAAACCATCTTCATGAAATATAGTATTATGTCATAAATTCACTAATACTGTAACAGTTCTTCTCAATAAGAAATGCTTTAAGTCTGAATTTAACAATATTAATATTTGGAGATGTTTGGATAGAGACATCGAGGTGATTAAAAACTTTGCATCCCAAATATAAGTGACTTTTTTGGTATAGGTTAGTTCTA
>WOGP01002025.1:0-17593 GCA_015342065.1 Leptinotarsa undecemlineata
ATAATTCCATTTTCATGCGAAAATGCCTGGAGATATTCGACCGAATCTCATTCTCCTTCTAATGAATTGTGCGTTGTCCGGCTCCGTGCTTCGCAGTGACGTCACAAGTCAGGACAGAGAGGACAGAGAGATGCGCGTCGGCATACCGTTATGAGTGTATCGTGTGGAGAAGTAGAAAAAAGCCGAAATCTTTCTTTCTCATAACGTTTATAACATACTTTCATAACCTAAATTTGACAATGGTTATCTTCGTTTTCGTAACTGACATTCCTTTTTTCATTTGTAATATGTTTTTATGTCAAATTTCATCCAGATATTTTGTTTCTAACTGTATTTCAAAGTGTTCGTTTTGTCCAGTCTCGATTGTAACATGAAAAACATTTTTTCAACCGACTATCCCAAAGCAATCCATTGCAAATTATCATTCATTCGAATCATAAAAAATGGGTTACAAGGGTTCATCAACTCGAAGAGATCTATTTATATGTATGTTGAAATCTCTCCAAGTACTTTGATACATGTTTTTATTTGTATTGCTAATCTCAAATTTGTTTTGTTAAAAAGTGTGTCACAAATAAAAATGCATATTTTTTTATTTGGTTTTCGCAACGAGCTCTTTATCTCCAGACAGAGCAAATAGTCCCGTGATGCGTTCATGTGGAAGGTTACTGTGATCCGTGTTTTTCGTAAAAACAATATACCGATCAATTTATTTGTTCCGAGAAGATTAGATTGAACGCTATTTGGAGCATTAGTGCACGATTATTTCAGACTGGAAAGCCAATAATAATACAATACCAAAACTTACGAAACTCCAAAATAACTGTAGCCTCTGAACCCAATCCGTTTTTTCCTCTCATCAAAATGTACCTCGTGAAACAAATCAAAATTTTATGAAAAGTTTGGGATAAAAAATAGACAATGTTCATCGCAGATGATAAAGAAAGCAGATTAAGAAACGGAAAATACAACTTTTTCATCGCTTGTGTTTCTTTCATATCAAACATGGTTTTCGAGAAAAAAAGCACTTCTTAAAACTATCTATGGACAACATAAAATAAAATACAGAAGCAAATAATAAACAATGGTTACAATGTCCACCTTCTGACAAAATACACGACTGCAATCAATTGTCATTGATTGTCTGATACGTTCAAAAATACCTGGAATATAGTTACATCTAATGCAGGAGTTTTATAAACAAGAGCCTTCAAATGCTTCCATAAATATAAATATAGAGGATTCATATCAGGACTGCGAGCTGTCCAATTTTCAGGTCCTGCACGTCCAACCCAGCGATAAGAGTAGGTGCTGACAAACAAGAACACTTAAGTGAGCTGGATTCTCCTGTTGATCTTGCTGGTAGAAAAATGGGCTAATTAAGTAGTCACCCATCATTCCTACCCAAACGTTCAGGAAAATTGTTGCTGAGAATGACTATTATGTCTATTAACGTGGGGTTATTGTGAAAGTTTATTATAGAATCTCGTGAAAAACATTAATCTTGGGTAAAAATCCCGGGGAAAAAGAGCTTGGACCCGCTGTATGTGATATGGGTATAGGAGGTTCCTTTTTAGAACTGTCCATATGGTTTTTGGACTGATATCCAGCTACAGTGTAATCCTCCTGGTACTCTTTGAAGTACCTTCTTTTATCCCATCAACTACAGCTTCTTTTAGTTCGGACGTTGTTACAATTTCTGGTAATTTCGATATTGAAGTCGAAATTTCGAATTCAAAGTCGGAATTTCGCGATTAAGGTAAAAATTTTGATTTTTAGTCGTGATTTCGAGATTAACTTTGTATTGAAAGTCGAAATTTCGAGCCGGAAATCAAAATTTGAAGTTAATTCGACACTGAAATCGACTTTGAAGTCGTAATTTCAAGACTGAAGTCGTAACTTCGAAATTTAAGTCAAAATTCCGAGTGTAAGGAGGTAATTTTGAGTTCAAGGACCCAATTCCGAGTAGAAAGTCGTAATTTTGACACTGAAGTTAAATTTCCGAATTTAAAGTCATAATTTCGAGACTGAAATCGTACCTTCAAAATTTAGGACAAAATTTCGAGTTTGAAGTATAAATTCTAAGTAGAAAGTGATAACTTCAGGATTGAAGTCGTAATTCCGAGATCAAAGTCGAATTTGAAGTCGTAATTTAAAAAATTAGGTCAACATTCCAAGTTTAACGCTATAATTTTGAGATTTAGGTCAGAATTCCGATTGTACAGACAATATTTTGAAGTCCAAATTCCGAGTACAACGTCGTAATTTCGACATTGAAGTCATAACTTCGACATTTAAGAGTAGGCGTAACGTCATAATTTCGACATTGAAGTCGAAATTTCGAGTTTAAAATCATAATTTCGAGACTGAAGTCATAATTTCGAAATTTCAAGTTCAAAGTATAAATTCCAAATAGAAAGTGGTTACTTGAGGATTGAAATCGTATATTCGAGATTAAAGTCGAATTTGAAGTCGTAACTTCAAAAGTCAAAGTCAAAATTTCGAATTTAACGTTGTAATTTCGAGGTTTAGGTCAAAAAGAAATCATTTCAAGTTTAAAGTCCAAATTTCGAGTAGAAAGTCGTAATTTTGACATCAAATTTGAAATTTAAAATTATAAGTCACAATTTCGGGACTGAAGTTGTAACTTCGGAATTTAAGTCAGAATTTCGAGTTCAAAGTATAAATTTCGAGTAGAAAGTGGTAACTGCAGGATTGAAGTCGTAATTTCCATGATATTAAAGTTGAATGTTATGTGGTAACTACAAAATTTGAAGTGAAAATTCCGGGTTTAACGTTGTAATTTCAAGATTCCTGTCTAAATTTCTTGTGTAAACTTGTAATTTCGACTTCAAAGTCCAAATTCCGAGTAGAAAGTCGTAATTTAAACATTGAAGTGAAAATTTTTAATTCAAAGTCCTAATTTCAAGATTAAAGTCGAAATCACGAGTTCAAAGTAGACATTTCAAGTTCAAAGTCACAATTTCGAGTTTTGAAGCCGCAACTTCCAAGAAACAACTTATAAAAATATGTGAATCGTCTGCACTTCCCTGTACTCCTGGGTTTGTCTCCATGTAAGTTCTGGATGGAAAGGAATTGGGATTGGTCCCGAGCTTTTTTTATTTTTTTCATCTACCATTTCGCCTGTCATATCCCCAATGGAATATAAGACCTTCCTTCAATTTATAATAAAATCTCTTACCACACACTCGCGCCATCCATGATATGCATATTCTCATGCACCCCGATTGACTTATGTATTGGTAACTATTCACCAAACCAAAGCAAATATTCATAATGGCATTTTTCGCTTCCTACTTTCGTGGCTCCCTCCACTTCCCCTTCTGAGTTTTGGAAGAGGTTTCGAACCGCCAGGACCGCCTATTGATTCGGCTTACTGTTCCCAGGTCACTGACCTACACTAATACGTCTGAATAAATTCAGAAAGAATCGCATGACTCGGTTTGAGTGATAAATACGCTATCTTCGCTCTATGATCTGGGAGAATTAGATTGAAAGTCAGCGGGATACAAATGCATTCGAGGACGAAACGAGAAAAAAATTTGAACCGTCAAAAATCAGTTTTAGTTGAAAAATCTACCGGTCGGGCCCTTTGTTCGAGGCGTAGATACACAGGACACGATAAAAAATGTGAGGACGTTTTTAGGAGCTGATTTTGTGGAAAAAAATTCATATAAACTCAGGACAGGAAATGCGCTGTTTACAGGATATTGTACAATGAACTGAAGGAGGATCCCATACTAGGAATGTCCATGGATAACACAGTTTCGCAGTAAAACTTTCAGAAAGATTTCAAAATCATCACACCAAGTAGAGAGGATTGGCAAAACGGCCCACCGGTAAAGGCGGTAAAACTTGGTATACAGATGAATTAAAGAATCCAGAAGGAGTGGGTGCCGGTATATGCGGAGGCAGAGCAAAGATGAGAATCGCACTCAGCCTCTGCAACTGTGTTCCATGCCAGAAGTAGCGGCCGTCGAACACTGTATAGGGCAGATATAGGACAGAAGCTCCCAGGAATGAGGCAGGTGAAAGAGTTAATAAAGAAACCATCGTCCAGTTTCACGGAAGATCTGTTAAACCACAACCGTTAGGTTGTAAGGGTAGTGCTGGGTCTACTAACGGAGCATAGCCAACCCAGGAACATGGATCAGCAATATGGGTCTGACAGAAGAAACCCAATGCAGGTTCTGTCAAGAAGAGAAAGAAACCGCAGTGCATGTTCTCTGTGAATACGAATCGATAGCAAGGCTGAGACACGCAAGATGAGGAAGAGGAAAACCAGAGACTGCTAGCTCTATGAAGGAGTCCGTGTCAAGGCTATGGAGTCTCATCAAAGAGACTCCATAGTCTCTTTGATGAGACCAGCTCCCCAATGAACTAATCTAGGTCAGGAAATGCGCTGTTTCTAGGATAAAGGACGCTGAACTTATCTATCATTTTTTTATTGCAATTGTAACAATCCCTCAACTCAGTTTGGTAAAATTTGGCAATGTTATTTTCAGTAATTATTTTTTTCAAATCGATAGAATTATGAAAAAATTTTAAACATCATTCTGAATACTAGCTGTTTCATTGAAATCGAAAAGAATACGAGACGTAACAGTAAATGCATATTACCGGGTGATGCATAAAGCCGCGTCAAGTAAGTTGGGTGACTCAGGTGCCGGCTCTGCGGTCTCACGTCCAGGGATGATAAGATTCGAAGAATGAAATCCTACTGTTACGTTTCGTATGATCTAAGTATGAGGACACCTACATGTTGGCTGATAGTTTGATAGCTGTTTGGTGGCCTAGACTTCAATTTCTTCATAATTTCATTGGTTTGAAGGAAATAATCGCTGCAAATTCAAGTTTTGGTAGTGTCACTTTCAATTTTTGTATCTTTTAACAAAATTTATGAAAATATTCAATTCACTACTGAGGTGGAAGCACAAAATTCAATGTCAATAAATTTCATGTACTTGACAATTAGTAGAATTAACAACAAACACGATTTTTCAATTCATCACAAATCTTCCCACATGGATATTATTATTCTTTGCGATTCTACCCATTCGTAACAACACAAAATAGCATCTTCTAATAGCATGGTTTATAGAGTAGTCAATGTTCCTCTTACAATAGATTGTTTTAGTAAAAAACTCAATACTCATCATTATTAGACAAAATACTTTCCAAAAAAAAGATAACGTAAAAGCGATTCAAAGCATTTTCCTTATCGATAAGTTGGTTGATCAAAATCAAAATTATACAGCTTTGGCATATTTTGAACAAACAACTAAAATGTGGCATAATTTTTTAATAAAGCAGGTATTGAAATTTCATATAGAAGAGCTAATACGTTGGAAAAATTAGTAAAAAGTTTATAAAATAGATTGTAGAACTTGTCCTAAGGTATATATTGGTCAAACCGACAGAACATTCAGGAATTGCATCCAGGAACATCATGAGCTATATAACTTTACCGGAGATTTAGAAATATTGCCTTTAGAAAACAAACGAAGGTTTGGAGCTAAATCATAGGGAAACATTGAAAATTTTTAAACTTAAACATTCAAACATTTTACTGAATGACTGGATTTGAATAGATCACCATTACTGAACTTGTTTTCTTAGAAACTGAATTTATTCTAGTCATATTCATGTAGTGGTAGGTAATTATAATTGAATATGTACCTGGGGTATATAAAAGTTGAGTAGATGTAGAAATGATATATGCTCTAGACAATTATAATTGAGCAGATAATTCTGACTAGTGATTACGTGTGGTATATAAAAGTTGTAGTGGAGAATTAGTTTACAGTGTGTTAGTCACTAGGAAAAATTGGTTTCTTTAATTTTTCTTCGGAAAAAAATTTAGGTTACGTGGAAAATTAATTCATACAGATGTTGTAGATCTTGCTGTACATGCTCATTGTTTTCAATAAGAGTTTTGTTTCAGTGGAGATCGTTAAAAACATTTTCCATTTCTAAAATTTCATCGTCTATACCTTGGATCGACGCCAATAATTTGTTTTCCATTATAAATACCATTTCTAACAATTTCTATACTGCTACTATTTTTCAATTGTTTTTGCTTTCTCATCAGACTTCTGCAATCATCTGTAGTGCAACCCTATTTTGTTCAGGAGTATTTTAAATGGACACTTGCCAGTGAGTTATCCTGGTGTGTTCTTCGTAATAATTTCCTAGTTTTCTCGTTTTTGTGACTCGTTTCCTGATCTATCCTCCTACAGGCGAATCAGAGTCCTCATATGACACCTGGATAATAATAAAAGTGTGGTAATTATTTCTAAACTGAAACTATAAACAAATAATCTCATTTTGCTTCACTGTTTTTTCAAATAGATTTGAATTTTCGTCCTAAAACCAAAGCTCATTCTTTCTCAGATTTTCCCAATGATATTTTATTTATTTGTGCCATTGACAACATTGTATTTGTTGCCAATTTCGGTCAATTCAATTCAATTTTGCGAAGTATTCAACGATATGGATGCTCCTTTTCGAACTCATTTCATTGGCAAATTTATATAACTACATCAGGTGACAGCTGCTGAAGTTGCTAATATATATTTTAATACGCGTATGGGAGATCCCACCTGCGTTTTACATATCGCGAAGAATGAAAATTACGACTTCATGTGCAGTACAAAACTACTAAAAACACGTGAATCTAACATTATTTCATTTCTAGATGTACTTTTATATTATTGTAATCGTTCTAGGAGGTGAGGTTATTATTCAACAAAGTCTAACGAAAGTGGTGTTATTGTTAGTCTATTGAAGTTAATTCATTTGAAATTACTGATACATTCCAATTTGCAATTGAGCTCGATTTATTCCATTTATATTAATTTTTTCATCATTATTTCCTTCAAATAGATAACATTACGAAATAATTGAAGGTCTGTCAGGTGTTCTGTCGATTCTGTAGGGTTCGATTCGATTTTGTTCTGCTCTTTTCTGTTTTGTCCAGTTCTGATCTGTTCTTCGATTCTGATACATTTCGTTCACTTCTGCTACGCTCTGTTCGATTTTATTCTGTTTTGTTCCGTTCTGTCCTTAACTGTCTTGTTCTTTTTCTGTTCTGTTTCGTTCTATTTTGTCCTGTTACGTCCGATCTGTTCCTTCTGTATTGTTCCATTCTACTCTATTATTGGTCTGTTTCTGCAATTATCTGTTGTGTTGTGTTCCATTCTATTCTATTTTTTCTGTTTTACTCTAATCTCTTGCCTTCTGTTCAGTTTTGGGCTGTTCTAGTCAGATTTGTTCTGATCTGCTATGCTCCGCTCTAATCTGGTCTGCTCTGTTCTGTTCTGTTCTGCTCTGTTTTGTATGTCTTTCACTGCATATTATCACATACGATATAGAAACTTGAAGGAAGTTATATCAAAGAGAGCCTTATGACTCTGCTTTTCTCTGCTCTGTTTTACTTTGATTGTTTGTTTGGTATATGTAGATTATCACATACGATATCGATATCTGATTCTGATTCTATCAAAAAAATCCTTACTGCTTTGTTTCACTCTGGCTCTGTTCTGTTCTCTTCTGTATATGCTTCTTTGTCTATTGTGACATAGGATTTAGATACTAGATTTATTTGATTCCTATTTTCAAAACATGGAAAGATATATCTGCTATGCTTTGTTTTGATCTACTTTGTTCTTTATATGTTCCTTTGTAGATTATTAATAATTGATTCATTCGGACCCTGTTTCTGAAACGTGGAACTATTTATCAAAGAAGCCAGCCTGGCTAAATTCTTCGACTAGAAACACCCTCATTCAGTTTTTCCGATCCTGATACTCTGTTTTTTGAAACGACATAAAAACAGACTTATTCGAACATAAAATACGATACATTTCCTCTTTCAATTCTCTCAGTGGGTGTGTTCGTGAAACCCGCAATTGCACATTCTCGCGATTGTTTAATTTACCTCTTATCGCTTCATTTTGAGATGACGACAATAACCTTATTATCGGTTTTTAAGGCGACTGTTTGCTTCCGAATGTCGTTGAACCGCGATTTTGTCGCATTTTTACGATTTATTGTAGACTCAATTCCATATTTCAAATGTCTGATACAGCTCGACATGAAAACATATCTACAATGTTTGAGTAATGAACAATAACATACGGTTCCTATCTGAAGATTGCAGATTGAGTTTTGCTCGTTTTGGTAATGGCGTCGTTCAGTATTTTGTCGGTTATTAGGTCAGTTGAAGTTGGAAATTTGCCCGGACCGCAAGTAAGGGTAGAAATTGTAGACTGAAAAATCCAGCGGGACAATCAACAGTGATCAGTGGCGGATCCAGTCAGGGGCGCCCCCTACCCTTGGACGCAGAAACTGTGTTTGTAAGACACACAGAAATCATGGATGGTGTCTTCCATTTCTGTCACGCAACAACAGAATATATTACGCCAAGTTCAGTAGATGGTTTCATTTAAAACCCGGATCATGTACACTAAACATCTTAATTTTTGTTTGGAACAAGATGACAATGTTTCGTGGTGAATTTTATTAGTTTGGTCTAATATGATATATCTCCAACATGAGGACGAATATGGGAATATAGAACCATGGGAATATAGAACTGAACACTTTTCTGAAGCATATCAACAGCGTAAACAGCACATCAACAGCATTTTGGAAGGTGCAACGACATTGCTGTCGTGGAGATGCACAAGTGGGGGCAGCCAGTTCCTTGTCTTTTTCAAAGCGGAGCTTTTGGCGCCCACCGCAGGAAGTGCACTTGCTGTTGGAGTTGGAGAAGACTCAAGACTCTAGCGGATCGTATTCTCTCTGTGATAGGTTTCTCTGTAGAAAGGTTTCAAGAAGGAACTAGTCATCATCAAAATAGATCTTCAACGGAATGGTTACTCAAAGTGATGGGGGAACAGATTATAGTTAGAAGACAACAAGAACCACATAAGGAAGAGAAGCCGTCACAACTAGTGTTTGCCCTTCTATATATCAGAGAATTATCAGAAAGGATAAGAAGAAGTGGATCCAAGTACGGATACGGAAACACCATTCGTAGCAGCCTCACAAAAACTAGGCTACCAAATGCGGCCTACGATTTCAAGAATTGCATTTACTGTATACCCCGTGAGGGCAGTAGTGGAAAATTCATTTTAGGTACTCCCTCCTCAATAAAGTCGTAGATCTGTTCTTGACAGGGGTGTGCTACATAAAAAGAGTAGTATACATGTGTATTTGGGAAACTATTTGGAGATAAAATGAAAACATTCAATAATACTAATGAATGCTTTCATTGGAAGAGTATTCCTAACAAATAACTGGATGGCACAACTATTTCGTCCATTCAACATACTAACGAAGTGAAGTAAAATTCGGCTACTGCTGACGCAATTTTCGGTATATTTCGTCGACATCCTCACAATAGGATTCTGCTGTAAGGCCAAGGCGTAAGCGCATTTGCGGCGCCGAGGCCAAAAAAAGAAAAAGAGCGAAACAAGCAGGAGCGGCAGCAACTATAAGTGCACCCATGTCTTTCCCCATTCCACCACAGCAAGGGCACTTCCTGCGGCGGGCACCGAGAGGTCCGCCTTGAATAAAGACACTGAACCGGCTGTCCCCACAGAAAAGCGCTATCACTTGAGCACCTCCATGAAGGGAACCCCAAAAAGGTTGGAGAAGCCTCGCAACAACAGTACAGCAACACCATGCACTAACCGTGGTCTTTTGTGGTGAGTGGTCACCATTGGGAAGTGCTTGATAGCTCATTGGTGTCCAACCACTAACCTGAGCGTCTCCTGGTGTCGTAGAGGATACAGTTTTCATCACACGTGACGATCGGATCCAAAAAATGATCATTTTGGTTTCGCAAAAGCAAAGAAGAACCGTGATAATTTCTGTCAATCGTTAAAATCGTGGGGCACCCAATTTTCAAGCTCTTTGACCTTTCTAATACCATCAACAATCGCATGGAAGTTGACGTCTAGTCCTTCCGCTATCCCACATACCGTGTGTGATGGGTCAATCTTCACCAAGATCCTCAATATGCCTCAAGCTCCGTTTCCCGGCATAGAACATATCATTATAATAGTTTACTTCCATATTATGCTACTTGTCTCTATGAGAGCATACCTAAAGAACTCAAAAGTTTGAATCTTGATATATTGAAGAAAAATCAATCAAAGAGCACCTCCTCGCACATAAAATCACTAACATTATGTAGACAGATAGTGATTTATATGCCCCTACCAATGGGTGGATCCACTTGTGATGGGCTTTGAATGGTCCAAAATGTTCCAGAACATTCTACAGCCTTCGAGACTGTTCTGAGTTGTTGCACAATGACCTGGGATGAGTCTTGATAGTTCCGAACTTTACAGATTATTCCCGAACATTTCATTACATTTCAGAATGTTCTGGTATGCTGTTTGTTGGTATTCTTTCAACTACTTTGAAATGACAACTTGCAATATTCATCACGGAGTTACCTTGAATGAGGTTTAATATTTGCTCAACATATTCTTCAAACACATACCTGAATATTGAAGAACATTGTAGAAAGTGGTTCTTTCAATCACGGTATTACTTCGAATGAGGTTTAACATTTGCTCAACATATTATTAAAACACATACCTGGACAATTCTAGAACATTGTAATTAGTAATTATGTCTCGCCCTCCAGGTGAACTCAGGAACTGAGAAAACAGTCTCGTGACAGATAGGTTTTCGATAAAAGGGGTGTCATTTTATCAATCCAAACTTTTTGGGAAATTGACTGCAGTGGTAGTACGCCTGACTCACGATCGGAAGGCCGTGGGTTCGATTCCCGCCTCGACCAGAATTTTTTTTTGAGAGAATTTATCTGGTTAAAGCTGGGATGATTCTGCAACCGTGTTGGGAATCACACGTTAAAAGGTAAGACATCGTTAGTCCTTAGCCCAGATTTTAAACAGATTTAAATAGAAGCTTCGCAAATGTCCCGCTCGTATGAAAAGGATGTCTTTCACTTTTTGTATCGGTACAGTTTCAAACAGAACTATTCCTTTGGGGTAACCGTCTTCTATTTTAATTTCACTCAATGAATTTCTCAAGATAAAAACTGAGTTGAAAATTCGAACAAGGCAGTGCATTTCCATGGAGATGAAGTAAATATACCAGCTACTACTACTACTAGAGATAGTCGAACCAAATGTCAAACCTCATGCGTCAAAATTTCTGGCATCTGGTCGATTGAGCGGTCATCATCAGCGCCTGGTTTACCAATTTGAATTTTCATTGCTTTTATATGTATCGAGTTAAGTCAAGTTTTCGATTTTCAAATACTAAAGATTTCATTAACAAGGTTTCTTTTGTGTTGCGGTTTCACAATCTACGATGAGACAGACGGTGGTTAAAAATCCTGTATAGCAGATAATTGACAATCAATAAAGAAAGAAAAATTATCAGGGCCATACTTGAATGATATTTAACCAGCATCGCGTGGGTCGACTTACTGAGCCGAAGAGATGATTTCAAAAGATATGAGTCACAGAGTCGAACATTTTGTACCAACATCATCGAAAACCTTGTCGTAAATTGAATTCGTTTCACTTATTAAAAGTCTGACCGCTGTGCTGAATGTAGGTTCTTCAAATAAGATATGTGTTTTTTTCTGTCATTTTTCAACGCCCTTCAATGTCTTGAACAAAGGAATCAAACATCGATTGAATTGTGCAGGCATTGGCGTCGTATTTCGACATGTAAATAATGTTTAAGAATTGATTCACAACATTTGGACTTCTGCTAGAATTTTCAATGTTTCTGGAAGAATTTTTCGTTGATTAAATATTGGTCCCAATAATTTCAAACAGTCATAAAATCTATGATGACTACAAGTTGTAGATATTGCATAGCCTCACGTGTTTGAAAGTAACACTGATTGTTTCCTACAGAGCGATGAATTGATAAAAAAATGAAGGCTAGGCCGAGTAAATGATGAAAAAATTTAATGCTAGGACACCAAAAAGCTTCATAACGGCGGTAAAACTGAGAGCGATTAAAAGGATAGCAATGAAATCAAATTCTACCAATGGGATGATTTGATGTGACATTAAAACTTTGCAAAAATGCTCCTACAAGAATTCAAAAATTCAATTTGACGTTATGATTATGACAGTGATTATACCGTAACTTTACTGAGATAACTCAAATGAATATAAAAATATAATGAAACTCACCAAGTAAGAGGGTGATCTGCAAAGTTTCTGACCAACAAATATACGAGACATATTTTTTTTTTCATTTCCCAACATTTCTCCTTTTAACGTCATGTTTATGTTCAGCTGCCTAAAATTTCCCTGCGGTAAATAATGTTTAAGAGTCCCCATACACATAAATCAACTCATGTTTGATTTGCATAGGCCTTTCAAGAACAAATATCTAATGACAGCTCGATACGGGATTTTTCATAAATAGACTTACATCAATTCACTCAAACGACTGTTACCTTGTCGAGGTAGGAAACTCCTCCATCCTCGTACAATGATCAGGTAGATACAAGATACCAAAATGAAAAACAAATTGCGTCACTTTAAACGCCACTTTGAATAGTAAAAATATATAAATGATATTCCGAAATATAAATTTTTTATTCGAAATTTATTCCTATAATATGACATTTTCATTCGAATCAATATATTATTCTGGATAGTAGCAATTCAATTCAAATTCGAAATACACGACGGGTAACTCGGGTGCCGGCGTTGCTTTCTCATGTCAAGGCACGATAGATTTCAACAATGAAGTATCTGTATCACAAATCTTTTAGCTAAACTTTTGGAATAATTACCCGAAGGCAAGTTTGTGTTCCCTAGGATTTCAAAAATAGCTCCACTTTGCGTCAATCAAGCATCCAGCACGTGAATTTTCATTGAAAAGTGCAAGTAACCAAGTGAATATTACAGGCTTTGTCTGATATTTGTGCTTTTTTGTCTCTCATCACTAATAGTCAATCTCCAAATTGGATCCCAACCAGCAAAATTATATTATAATTTCATGGTGCTGCAACAGTTTTATTCTGTTGGTATTTTATAATTACTCGTACTTCAAAAATGCTAAATAATTATATTAGAGCCGTAAACACAATAAATTTTTCATAGAAACGTTCATGAAATTAAATTAAGAAATCGTCATGAAACAGCCACGAAATTATCACAGAAAAGTTTTTACAACTAACTTATAAAACATGTTTTCCAATAGAAGTTGATTGTTTTGTAACAGTTTTATAGCATTTTTCTGCGACCTTTATATGATCTATTTCTATGAACTATTTCAAGCTCATTTTATAAATGCTTCCTGTAGCTTTAATAAAATTATTTTATTGGAATCTGTTTAAAAAATCTATTTTTCCGTTAACCAGCTATCGCACCCCTACGAACAACAATCCTCAGCTTGTGCGAGCTAAGGATTAACGAGGTCTTACCTTTTACCATTTAACGTGTGATTCCTAACACGGGTTGGACGATAGCAAGTGGAAATCGATCGTTCAGACTGGGGCTTGAACCACCGACCAGCACGGCAGTCAGTTCGAGTGAGTGAGCAAAGCACCTAAGTCCAACCGCCTGGTAACCGACCGCTTTCAAACACAATTTTGTTTTTATCACCATGTTGCCATGTGTTTTATAATACGGTATATTCACTACAATTCCAAAACAATATAATAACTGTTATAAAATCAAATTGCTTTCCCGAATATATATTTGCTGTCGCCAAGAATAAAATGCAGCATTCAAGAAGAACCAGCTGACATTGATTTTGGAGGTCATGTAATGAAGTATAATTTGTAATTTTTATTTGACTAGCGTCCTAATAATTATATACTTAATAATGTCGTTATTGGAAAAAATTAAGAAAAGTGGTTTTTTATTCATATTTATTCATGGTTAATATCCGTCGATTTAAGTTGAGCACCATATATATTTACTTAAAAATCACAAGCTCAAAAATTCTTCAAAATTTAGCCTTTATAATTGTTGGAAGAAGCTTCTTAGCCAAAACATCCCGATAGATAATATTTATCCAAACTATATGTGAGAAATCCTATCCTCACAAGCACTTATGTCAGAATTTATAGCTTTAAAAGTAGCTCGACTCTGCCGCACTACCATCACCTCTAGAACTAAGTGTTTCTTCATAGTTTTATAGGAATAACATAGTAGCTGAAATACGTTGAAATGTTTGCCACTGATACCAAATTATTTTATAGAACGACGTCATTTTAAAATGGTAGCAATTCCGAATACTGATATTAAATGTATTGAATTTCACTAGCAGTAAAAATATCGATCTTCGATGTCTTTAACAGTTTCATAAGTAGAAAAGTGAAATTACTGAAATGGCTTTCTATCTGATAGTTTTCAGATGGTGACATACTTATCACATTTCCGTATCTAGTGTCCAATACAAAATTACTTCTCATGCCTCAAAGAAAACGTTTTTGAACACTTTTTCATGTTATCGTTATCGTTTCAGGCTGCATTATGTTTTATAATGCTTACTTGAAATTACTAAAAGGCTCTTATAAAAAGGTCTTTTAATTATTTTTGTTCTGTTTGCCGGTAATAAAAAAATATCTCTTATTCTGAAGGATTTTATTTTGCAACTGTCGCCAGAAAATCACATATCGGCTCGAAGTCGAGCTCTTACAAAAAAAAAATAGGTTTTTATAATTACAGTCGAGTAGTCAAATATTTATAGAACTGTTCTGTAATGTTTGTGACTAAAATGTTTTATAAAATGGTGCCATTTTCCTACTCATAGCACATGGAAAACATTTCTGGGAGAAATGCAGTTTTATAATCTGTTTCTATAAAATATAAAATTGTTATGTGGAAACTCTGCGGGATTCTATGATGATCAACCGAAGTTTTGTTCAAGAATTCCTATTATAAAGTCTTCCTCTGCCAAAACAATCAGGAGTGAAATTCACTCTCACTTTCTGCTCCGGTGCATCGTACGCCAATGCAAAAGTGCATAAACTTGCCAAAATGAAACAAACTCGTCGGGCCCGAGTTCATGAAATCGAGTCTGACCATGAAACCATCATGGCCAACTGCCAGACGAAAATATTCGTCGGTTGAAAAGTGAAGACGTGTTTTGTTTTCGCGGTGGTCTTATTTTTAAAACCACTTTTGCTTTCGCTCAATTATCGGAACATCCAGACGGCGAAAAAGAAGAAGAAGAGCCATTTTGGAAGTGTGTTTCGAAGGGGACGCGGCAGCTGACGATGATAATTGGGAAGAGATATGAGCAGATGACTATTTTTCGTTATTATGTGATGTAATTGGTGGCAAGTATGTTTTTGAAACAACTCAAGTCGCAGAGAACAAAGGAGCCTCGATCGTTTCATAACCTATTTAGGCTCCACAATCATAAAAATTAACGACAAACATGATTCCGCAATTTGCACTAAACCAACTTAGACAGATACAACTATCGACAATCACCATCATCGATATAAAGTAGGTAAAAGCTCACCACAGCATGATATATAGACTCAACAGTATGTTTACAAAGAATTCTAATGAACAACTGCATAAAAATCTGTTTAAAATCTGTTTTTCCGGTAATCAGCTGTCTGCCCCCACACGAATGACAACTCTCGAAAGTTGAAAAACTTGTGCGAGCTAAGGACTAACGAGGTCTCATCTTTTAACGTGTGATTCCTAAAACTAAATCAGATAAAACAGATTGCAATAAATAACAACTTCAACTTGCACACACTATTAAACCACCATTCCAGAGAGGAATCATATCTATTCTAACTGAACTGGCTCGAAGAATATGTAAACCAGAGCACCTAGATCTAGAGCACGGGTCTCCAAACTACGGCCCGCGGGCCAAATCCGGCCCGCCAGTGTCATCAATCCGGCTCGCGACAGCTAATGATTTACTGTCATCAATCTGGCCCTCGACAGTCAATGATTACCTAATTGTTGTTACTATTGCTGTGATAAGTAGAAGAAGAAAACACAGAATGATAATTACTCGGTTTTATTTACTTGCAAGGTGAAACTTAACGACAGAAATGATGACGAAGAAACCTTAACTTAAGTATCTAAGTTTAAGCATATTATTAACTAACAAATAATTGAAATGAATCACAGTAAATCAAAAACACTAATGAGATTTATGTAATTGTGATTTTCCACCGACAATACTTTGTAATTATGGATCAATTTTACTTGTACCAATTATCAAAAGAGATTTAAGATGCTCATCGGTTAATTGAGATCTGTAAACATTATTTGTGTACTTCATCTTGGAAAACGTTTTCTCACACAAGTAAGTAGTATCAAAAACAGAAAACAACCCACGAGCAAATTTATGTAAATTATCAAATTGTTCCAGTGAAAGATTCTCATCAAATTCCAACAAAGATGAATTTTGATATTTGTTCTTAAGCACTGCACCGTAAATCAATAATTTCCATTTGGACTTCCGGAGCCAGGGTTTCAATGTCAGAATCAAAAGGATTTTTAAAAAGCTTAATTTCATTCGCAATGACATCAAAATCTGAAAAATGAGTGTCAAAATTTATCTTCAAAGCACTCAAAGTTTCGATTGCAAAATTGACGGGAAATTCAGTCTCTGTAGTGTGGCTGAATATTTTACAAGTTTCAAAATGTTTGAAAAATTTTTTTTCGTAATTACGATTGAAATAGTATTATTATCTGCCTAACGGATTTGATATTGGTGTATAAATCAGGGAGAAGCTGATTTTCTCCTTGCAATCGCAAATTCAGTTCGTTCATATGATTTGTCGAATCGACATAGAAGGCTAACTTCCACATCATTTCACTATTTTCTAAATCGGCAAAAGGGCGCTGCTTCTCATTTAAAAAAATTTCGATATCTGCTGGAAGTTCAAAAAAGCGCTTGGATTTTTCCACAACTAAGCCAGCGTAGGGCAATATGATATGGTAAATCATTTTCTCCAATCTGTTGAATAAACTCGCGGAATTGTCAGTGATTCAGCCCAATGGATCTGAAGAAGTTAACAACTGTAATGACTGGTTTTAGAACTTCAGACATATCCAAACATTTTCCGAACAAGGGCAGTTGATGAATGATACAATGTAAGACTAATGGTTTTGAACCACCATCATTTTCTACAGCCTTCGACACAAGCGCAACCACTCCTTTATTTTTACCATACATATTTTTGCCTCCATCAGTTGTTATAGATTTAAAATTTTTCCATCGAAGGTTCATACACTTCATAGCTTTCATCTACTCCGCGAATAAAAATCAACACCTGAGCAGTATCTGACACATCCGTTGACTCATCAAATGCTAGAGAAAGCCACTCATGATGTCCATTTTTGTCAGACAGCTGAGATGATATATTTTCTGCGATGTCTTGCACCCTCTGAGCTACGGTATTTGCTGACAAACTGACACTTTTAAATAAATTTACCTTTTCGGGTCATATTTTTTCGGCTACTGCAATCAAGTATTCTTTTATCATTTCTCCATCGGTGAATGGTTTGCCACGTTTTCCGATTTCAAGAGCCACACGAAAGCTGGCGCGAGTTGCAGACTCTTGTTCAGT
>WOGP01002026.1:0-17591 GCA_015342065.1 Leptinotarsa undecemlineata
CCATGACTCGACTCAGAATAGGACATACAAGGCTTACCCATGAATACCTGATATCTCGAGGAGAGGAACCACAGTGTCAAATTTGTGAAATGCCACTAACAGTGAAACACGTCATAAAGGAATATCCGGTGTTCCAAATAGAAAGAGACAATTACAATATACCCCAAGATTTGAAAGAAGCTCTAGGACGACATCAAGTGAAAAATATTATTTGCTTTTTAACTGCTCTCAACCTCCTTATAAAATTGTAAATACTACCTAATGATTTGTAATAAATACACTCCGCCGCTAATAACCATCAGGTTGATGCGGATGATTTTGAATAAGTAAAAAAAACAAAAATCAAACTAGTTAAGCATTTTTTTGAGTTCTAGCGTGTGGATGGAGACCCACATTGATATTTTTATCTGAAATATCTACAAACAATAGTGATAGTTACATTTAATTATAGATATTGATTGAGCACACTTCTACTCAACAAAAAAATAGTTATTGTTCAGGAACGTTTCAACTTGTTTGTATTCGATTGTTGAATTTTACTAAACAGGAGGATTTGAACAGCTTGTCAGTAGTAGTAACAATCAAATTTTCCGAAAATGACGTTTTTTACCGCAAATCTTGGGTATGCCACCGCCTGTTGACACTAAAACAGTCAAATTGTGTCTGTCCACATGAAACATTTCACAGTTTTGTGGCTGAATAATCAAAACGTTCTGGAAGATTATTTCATTTAGAAATTCTCAACCTATACCATCATTCTCTTGTTTTGATTTATTTCAATCAATTCTTATCATCAATTCTTATTATTATTTACTAAGAATGATTACTCATTACATTTTGATATAGTTTTCGGCCGCGACGTATATCGCGTATAACGCGACTTCAGTTTTCAGATTTCTCCTGATTTGAAAACTGCAACTTGCAACCTGCAAACTGTAACTCAAAACAATGACTTTTTGAAATATTTTTGTGCGTTTGAGCGCTTCCATCTCAAATACATCTTATCGGGTTTCAAATGAAAAAGTCATTTCAGTTCATAAAATGACGTTGAATTTCTGTTGTGAAAAATATTATAAAAATATCATTCAATGAATTTGAATGATATATGAGTTGCCTATATTAATAGTTAGCAAAACTATTTGCTCATAAGTGAAAATTTGCTACTTGTAAAAAAAGAAAAACAAAAGTTCTCACGAACGAAGTCATCATTGAGATTCGGATGATTCCCTTTGGATTTGGAAATATTCATTGTAGCCCACCAAGACAATTCACCAACTTATTTTGGCTTATTTCACACCAAATATCAAACAACTTAAAGCTTAAACTGAGTCCTCAACGGGGATTTTTGATAAGAGCCTGAAATCCTTTGATAACCTCAGAAATGACAAGCGTACTAAGTGAATATCCGATTTCCTTCCATAAATCCATAATGATCTCATCTAATTCCGACTTCATTATTGTTACAGACCGGCAAGCACTTTCATCGCACATCACTCCTCATCAAAGCCTTCAACCACAAATTTCGTCTGGATCTCGAGCTGAACACGTAAGTTAAACAACTTCAAATTTATTAGGTTGGAAGCAAACTTTAACGGATATATCAGTTGAATCACTGAGTGCTTTGGGTTCCTAGATACGTTTGGAAATACTTCGTAGGATTCATGTTCAATAAAATACGAATATGGATAATATTTTCCTACATCAAGCGATATAGTTACTCATTTTTAAAGTCATAAATACTGTAAGTAAATAAATTTTATTCGGTCCATTGCTCTGAAGTAAATCAATGATTTGTTCATATCTTTTTTTCAGGCATTCTGGTTGCCTATTTTCCACATTAACATTGACGTAGGGTTTTTAGGGACATCTTTTCATGTCTCATTCCTTTTTGATTTTGAATTTTTTTTTGTGGCATTGCTAGTTATTCAATAAAAACATAATCTGTAGACTCTTTTTGGAAAAATACATCTTACTACCTCTATATGTATTGAATAAAATCTTTCCAAAAATAGTTATTCAAGATAATATTTAGGGTGCTGAATGGAACATTAGAGATTTTATCCAGCATTCAAACAGTTTTTTTTTTCCAATGGAACATCATGCATCTTTTCATCTGCATGTAGTATTTACTCTTTTCAAAAACAGGTAAATATTCGTAACACATGTGAGATTGTTTTTTAAACTATTCCCGTTTTAGGAATCACATGTGTAAAACCTTGTTAGCTCGCACAAGTTTCGATATCTGAGGGTTATCGTTCGTAGGGGTACGACAGATGGTTAATGAAAAAATACATTTGAAACATATTTTTAAACATAAAGGGTGTCTCACTTCTCACGTAAACACCCCCATATTTTCCATAATTATCAAAAGTGATATACACTGCCCAGCACTCGCGATGGAACAACCTATTTTTACGGTAAAACATACTCAGGGGCAATATACGCTTGAACTTCCTTCAGATTCGTGATAAAAATTACCAAAATACTACAAATGCACTTTTTCCCTGGAAAAACTTCAGTCCTGAAATAACCGAATTTGTCTCACTTCTCATGGAAACACCCCCGTTTTTTTCGTAATAATTGAAGTTTAATGATAAAACTGTCAGGACTGGTGGAAATTGATGTCAAAACAAAAAAAAATCTACTTCAATAATTAATGAAGATATAGGGGTGTTTCCATGAGAAGTGAGACAAATTCGTATTTTTCAGGACTGAAAATTTTTCAGGGAAAAGGTGTACTTGTAGTAAGTTGGTAGTCCTGATCATGAATCTGAAGGAATTCTGAGCCTCCTAGTATGTTTTAATGTCAAAATGGGTTGTTCCGTCGCAAGCGACGGGCAGTGTATATTATTTTGGTCCATCTCCATCTAGGCTGTATATGCATTTTGAACATTTCCATCAGTTCTGAGAGTTTCATCATTCAACCTCATTCATGGAAACTCCTCAAGATACGGAGGTGTTTCCATGAGAAGTAAGATACACTGTATATCCAGAAACAAAAAAAGAATAGTGTAATGAATCTGAAGCCGGCCCTGACCGATACCTCAGCAATCAAATGTATGACCGCGCAAGAAGCGGTCTGACACGCCGGGAAAATACTAGGCGGGTACAGAGACCTCTCTAGATACATCTAGAAAGATCGTTAGCGCTATATAAACCCTGATATCTGTCCATATGGGAGAGAAAGTGAATTGTGCGGTTAACAAACAGTGAAGATAAATTAAGCGTTAGGTGCTAAGTTGTGTATATAAATTAGTTGTGTTAGTAAACTATTGTTAAAAATAAATTTGTTTAGGACATTTAATTCTTTAATTCGTTACAATAGTATTTTCGGAATTGCTCTTCATTTATTCGAACCACATGATAGTAGGCATCACATAAGCACATAAGCATTAGATATGGTTGATTCTCTTAATAATCTGACTGACTGAATGTATGATCATTTTATATTCTTGCATTGAATATATTTTTTGCAATATTGTTTTCAATTCAGATTGACCCAATGTAACTTAAGTACTGAATATCTACATATTATTTTATTTTGTCGAGATTTCAATGAGCAGGGAACAAATAACCATCATAAAGAACAATAAAGAAGAATCATATCAATAAGCATCAACTCGTTGATGCTGATACTTGATACAAATTGCAGGTAAATAAATAAATAAATACTGGCTCATTTTGCCAATCCATGGAACTGAAGAAAGAAAATTAAAAAGAAAAAATGAATGAACCAAACCATATTAAAAATTTGTCTCATTCAGTTCACTACATTTCGAATAAATAACAATTGAAACTTTCAGAAAGGATCTCATTTCCCAAATTTTACAGATTTTGAATAATCTGCACACATTAAATCAAAATTCTTTTCATAATTTCTCATTTCGAATGCCTTACTTTCATCATCTATTTCGATCTTGAACTAATCTGTATATTTCCGCCTGCCATATCCATGTTATCAAAATAATAAAATGCAAACTGTGTAATTTCTTATTTAAACTTCTCGAGTTGGGCTACAAAAAGTGGGAATGTTTGAAACGTTATGGAAAACTAATCATAGTAATCGAAACAACATTCTTCGAAATTCCATGGAAGTTTGGATTGTAATGCTAGAAATCTATTCTTCGAAATGTTCATTCAATTTATAATTAGAAATGATGGTGACATTTTCTTCAAACTGAAAAAAAACACTGAGAAACACGTGTTTTGTTTTTTGAAAACGATTTGGTGAAAATCTCACAATGAACTGTTTTTTGAATTTGTTAGTTATTAATTTTCATCAAGTATCGATCGACTATACATATCTGTAATATTTTCTAAGAAAAAATTTTTGATATAAATGTTAGGTACATTTTGCCAATTCCTAAGTACATACTTACAAAAATCCAACCTGTATTACTTCAGATTTTCATTTCTCATTTGCATTCAATGTCCTGATTATTGTTTGTTCTGGTGCTCACTACTTGTAATACCGAGCCATATTGGAGGGTTCAGGTTGTCATCAAATGATTGATGAATCGTATTCGATTTCTGTTCAATACTCAGATAATCAGAAGCCTGGAGTTTAATGAAAATGTACAAAATTTCATTCACGAGCAATTAGTTTCAAACAGCAAGCAGCAAATGACCTGAATCATACCGCTTTTGTGTATATCATACGTATCGATTATATCATCATCTTGTCTGTCTGCACTCTGATGTATGATATTAGTTGGGTAGTTTGTGATGAATGAATGTAGAAACGTTATTTAATTGGATAGAAATACTTCTTATGTTACTTTTTTTCATACATATAGGAACTTTACTCTGTAGAAAACGGGCAATGACCCTTACGAAAATAAAATAAAAATGTCCCGTCAGAATGATATTCCCATGCGGTATTTTGTAAGTAGGCCATGAATACTATTTGACAGTAATGTGACATTCTCCTAGTAATATTGACATTTTCGTCGCTTCAAAAGTTTCAGATACCTTCAAATCTATCCAATCGAATTTCTTATGAATTTATTTATTATTTTTGGACAGTACGATAAAATTATCAGCACAGCATGTTGTTGTAAAAGTTGTAAAAGATCCAAAGTGAAAAATCATGAAGAGTTGCCTATTTTAGATTTCATTTCGAAGACGTTGAAAAACAATTATCGCGTCATCTTTGCTACTTTTCAAGCTGTTGACAGATTTCCAATCTAACATTTTGTCTCCCAAAAACCATCCCCGTTGTCAATTTTTCATAAAGACCGAAGAAAAGGATCACCAGAATAAATTGGCCTTTTTGACAACATCACCGATGTATCACCATAATTATCAATTTGACATCATTTGGTCGGATTCTATAATTTCGTATTGTTGTATTTTTGAGTAGTATTATATTACTTTCTACTGAACGACGTTTCAATTTTTCAGTTTTGAAATATTTCATATTCGATAAAGTTGAAGTCATGTAATTTTGCTGTTTCTGTGAAGAGATTCATGAGAGTATCAATGATTCACAAGTTCTGAATGATGCCGTATTTTAAAAGTACACGCCCTAAGCAGAATCATAATATTATGTAATTGAAAATATCTCATAAAATTCGAAGAAAATAAAATAAAGAATGGAAAATATAATTTTTTCTCCTCATTTCTAAATAGTGGAAAACGATTGGAGTCGTGTTGTCAATTTACGAATACCGTTTTAGTTTAGAGAATTCATCAAAATTGTATGAATTGTTTTATGGTAGCAGCTCATTGGGTGAATAAAAACGTGTAGCGTTTTTCTCTTCAATCCACTGATAATGAAATCGTACTGTCTTTCACAGTTGTCAGTATTGATTTAAAATTTATTTTACTATTTCTCAAATGCACTAACCACATTCTTACTCTCAAAAATCATTTTTAGTATTGTTTTTTGTGGTCTAACCTGGTAACTATGATAAAATATACCAATCCTTGTTTGTCAATATTCTTATAGTAAATCTATTTTTTATCCTTCACTCATTTGCGACCGGTAAATCGGACAATACGATACCTGATACCGTTATATGTCGCCTAGTAATGTTGAAAGAAATGACATTCCACTTTCAATTTTCGACCAGTTCTCTCACAAAAATGATAATTAGAAATTTCACTAAATGATGATGGAAATGTACAAGCTGCCATATTGACGAAAAAACCAGTTCACTATAGTGGCATAACAAGATTTTGGTTGAATAGGAAGCTACCTATGAAATGGACAGGACCCAATAGCCCTCTCGTAGTATGGCCACCACGATCCCCAGATGTAACTCCACTGGATTTTTATCTCTAAGGAACGTGGAAAAATAAAATGTATAAGGATAGACCAACAAATGTAAAAGATATCTGTACAAGAATTATACGAGCGTGTAGAGAAATCACTCCTAGAGGACTGAGAAGTGTTGGAGGAAATAATAGAAGGCGCATAGAAAAATGTGTTTACATGAAGGGAAGTTTGATAGATGACACAAAAATATTAAATTGTCAGCAATTAAGTCAATTGAAATTGATTATTTTGTTTTTCAACTGAAAACGTGATTTTGAAAGTAGTACTTCGAAAGAGTTTTGAACCATATAAAATTTTCCGCCATAAAAAACACTTGGTTTTTTTTAAATATTGGGAAGATGAGAATCTGAATTGACGTCAACCATCCCACAACCTCTCTCTTATTGACTTTGCGAGAAAGAATAACTTTCTACACCAAAATAAAAAATTAATGATTCATGTGAAAACAAAAGTCACTATCCTCTCAAACAATTGATCTCAAATAAATTCGGATTTTTCGGGACTGAATTTTTTTCAGGAGAAAAGTGTATTTGTTGTAAATAAGTGTGGCGAGTGGCGGGAGGTGTATATCATTTTGGCCAACTCAACTTATTAGAACATTTTAAGCATTTCCATCGGTCCTGAGAGTTTCATTGTTCTACCTCGACCATTCTGATAGTGAGACATACTGTGTACTCGACTACTCTTCAACCAAGTCTGGTGAATAAAAATGACATGTCATTACAGAATGAACTCCAAATTACTTTTTTATATATGTTTTGAGGTATTTGATGTTTCATAGTAAATTTCATTAGTTGCACTTCTATTGTCTAATATGATATAAAATGGTTTGCTATCCCTGAAAGAATCAATGAAATTGAAATTATTAGCTGAAAATAACAATAATATTAAGTAGGAAAAACCCTGAAATGAAATTACAATGAAATTAAATACAAACAACAATTTAAAATTGATCAACAACAAAAATTAAAATTAAATGATTTCAATATTTCACAACGTTTCGATTGTTAGTGTATAAAATTGTCTTCTGGTGATGACTGGACTTATTCCCATCCATGGGTCTTTCGAGTACTATCACCTATCCCCTCCTGCCCCTCTCCACTCTACCGTTTCAGCTGGAACTGATCGTATGGCGGGAGTTGGCCGTTTTCCTCTCAATTATGGTTTTCCGTATATTGCGTATCTCTACGCTAGCTAGGCTAAATACATTGTTGGACATATATGCGGCTTAATTGAAATTCCTACCGAACCAGTGTTCCTCCCTATGAATGATTTCAGCTTGGGACCACTTGATGTTATGTTGATGAATCCAAACATGCTCTGCCATTTCCTATTTGCTGGTTTCTCTTCGCTAGGTGTGTTTTCAGTGAAGTAACTTAACTTGAAGTCTTTTAATTTTTATTTCATTTTTATTGTTCAACTCTCAATTGTTGCTTGTTTTTTATTTTATTGTAATTTCATTTCAGGTTTTTTTGCTCAATATAATTGTTATTTTCAGCTATTCATTTCAATTTTGTTGATCAATTCAGGGATTTCAAATCTTTTTATATCATATTTGACAATGGAAGTCCGAACTAAAGAAATTCACTTTTTTACATTATTTTGTTCGACTAAAATTGATAATTTTTATTTCTCTGGACCTATATTTTTTGACACAGTTTAGAAACTTTCACTGCAAAATAAATTAGTGAAATGAACGTATTGAAAAACTATGAAATATACTCTAAGTTATCACGTTTTCAGATAATTCATGGGAGCTCATGTCTGTTGTAAAATATACCTACCAACTTTGGAAAATTGAAAATTATTAGAAAGCTATAAAACACATTCTCGGATAAAAATATTGCATATTTTATTTTAAGATTATTTTTCATGTTTATTTCTTTCCCCTTTACAAGTTATTCATTTTTATTGATGAATGTTCAAAGGCCAAAGTATTTTACGTAAATTTCAATTCATTATGGATAAAATAATGCTTGGAAGTAGTCGCTATAACTGAATAAGTAAAATAAAGGTACAAATTACAAACTTTGAATAGTGTGCCTTTGCCACTATCAATGTCTATTGTTTTAATTATTGTTGTTAGAATGACATTTCAAGTAATTTATGTATTTGATGCTGTAGTTTTTTAGTGAGATGCCGCATTTGAACGAATTAGTTTGTGTTGAAGTTGTTACTTTAGTCAATGAGGAATGCAAACAAGAAGATATTACTCGGAGATTGCATATTCATCAATCGACTGTTTCTCGTATTGTGAAGCGATACAATGAGACTAGGGAGTACAAAATGCGGGCTGGTCAAGGCGTAACAGATGTACAACGCTAAGAGATGACCAATATTTGAAAATTCAATCTTTGCAAAATCGCACGCGTTCAGCTCCGCATCTCAGAAATGATTTACTGAGGACAAGACAAGAATCAATGATGCTGGTTCAAAGGTTCAAATCCAAAACGCCTTGCCAAAGTTCCTAGGCTTTTCCTACGTCACAAATCTAGATGTTATAATTTGCCATAACCCCATATCAACGGAATGACCACAATTGGGAAAACTAATTTGTGATATTGATGACTTATTTATTTTGTGGAAATTCATCTTCAATTAAATGATATAGATAAAATACATTCTCTAATTTTCACTTACTTAATGTATTGATATCAATACGACCAAGGTTTCGGTTTCTACACCTTTCTACTGACCTAAGAGAAATATCAGAATACATACAAATATAGCAGCATTAATTACTCAGGTAAACTTTCAGTAAATATTCAAAATTACTTTTCCAAATTCAATATAATAATATCTTTCATAGGTAATAATGATTAGGCAAAATCATATTTTATGCAAAACCGAGACGTGACAGAATGAAGAAATCTGGCATATATAGAATGGAATGTAGTGAATGCTCTGCAGGATATACAGGCCAGACTGGTAGAAATTTCGAAGTAAGACTCCGTGAACACGTCGGTTTAGACAAAAAATCTTCTATATATGAAAATCTACAAGAAACATATCACAAAATAATTAAGGAAAACCTTAAAATCTACCAAATATGTGGTGAAGGAAAGAAAATCAATTTGTTGAAAGCCATGGAAATCAATAAATCAATTAAAAACTCAAAATATAGAACCTTCAACGAACAAACAGATTTGTGTAGGTCTTCACTTTTGAATTTATAAAGATAACTACGCGATTAATCACAATTTGAAGTTTATGTAGTTGGTATTAATGAATGTAGGTATATATCTTATTGCCTAGTCTAAGATATATATATACTCAGATATTTCTCTTAGGTCAGTAGTGTTAGAATACTTGAGAATGGTGTAAAAACCGAAACCTTGGTCGTAATAATATCAATACATTAAGTGAGTGAAAATCAGACAAAGTATTTTATATCTATATCATTTAATTGAAGATGAATTTCCACAAAATAAATAAGTCATCAATATCACAAGTATCTTTCATTTCATTTTGGGGTTCCCTATACCTAACCGAAATAGTTTTTCAGATATTGGCTTTATCAAATAGAAGATAGTTCTTATTTCAATGCATTATTTCAATCAAGATAGCTTTGAAACAACATTTATTCAACTTGTTGAATTCAAGAGCGGGTAGATATGATTTTAGCGACTGGTGAGTATTTAGAGAATTGCATTTGGCGTTGAGGGCGTACACTCAAAAATATCCAGACAAATAGGCCAAAGCCTATCATTGGAAATGAGGAAGATGACTTTTTTGTCATGGGATCAATCATAAAAACCTCGTACGAGTCAGTTTTATTTTCTGAAGAGGCTACTTTTTATAAAAATGGATTAGCGAACAAATATAACTTCCATTATTATGGTGATGTGAATTCTCCCCATTTTTTCCGCACTCTGGATCAGAAGAATAAATGATCTGTTAAGGTATAAGGAGGAAGTTTAGGTACACAAGTTATAGGAACATATTTGTTTGATGGAAATTTGAATGGTCAACAATTTTTACAATTCTCACGAGATAATTTGCTTGAGCTTCTGAAGAATGTGAAGCATGTGGTTACAATTAGATGGAGCTTCGGCACATTTCAAATTTAGTGTCAGACGTTTTTTGAATATGTGCTTTCCGAATAAATGGATTGGTGAGTAAGGACCACAAAATTGGCCATCGAGATTACCAGACTTGACTTACCTCGATTTTTTCTATGGGGATACTTGAAGAATGAGTTTTATGATACTCTTTCAACCATACTGGAAAATATGAAGGAGAGAATGTGGGCTGTCTTTCGAAAAGTAACGCCACAAATGTTAATAAATGTTAAGCAATTGAGAGACTGGATCTTTAAATTCAATAGGATGGTCGTTATTTCGAGCATCAACTGCGTAATAAATAGTTTTGTGTTTCAAATTTTGTTGTTGTCTCGATTGAATAATAAAAAAATTTATAGTCTGTTTGATGAACTACTCTCAAAATATGAACGTAATTGATAGCTTAATTTTAGTGAAAAGTAAGTATTTTCGATGAAGTGAAGTATAACAACTGTCAATGTGAATCCTGTGCGCAAATAATAATTCATTGAAACAAGAACTACTATTTCAAAAAGCAAAGCCAATATCTGAAGATATAGGGAACTTTAAAATAAAATGAAAGATAATTGAATTGTATATTGTTCAGCTCAAAAAAGAGGGTGTTCTATTTGAAATAACAAATAAATTTTTGTCCAAAATTATAAAAAAATTACAATCATTTTTGAACATTCTGTATAGTATTTACGAACGAGTTTTATTAAAATAAATAGCCCAAAACCTCTTTTATGCTTTGTCAGAATTCGAAGGGATTATTTCTATACATTTCGATGTTATTTAGTTTCGAATTGTATACCTAGCAATCCCATAAAAAAACAATAGCTCAAGAATAGTAATAAATAGGTACATAAAACCTTTCATGAAATCATATTATTTTTTCCGGAGCTATTCAAAAGTGTAATGAAATATAGGGCGCTCCATTAAAGAAAAACACAATTTCGATATGTCACTCTTTTGAGCCACGCTGCAGACGCCAACATAATTTTTTTCTGCAGCCTTGATCAATATAGATATAATGAAGTGGAGAAAATCCCGAAAATATTAATGGTTTGGTTTGCAGGGATCGGGTCGTATAGGGTGCCCCCTCTGTATACTGCCCAGGAAGAATCGTAATACTAGAATTGAGTTATCTTTCGAAACTTTCGGTTACCTTATGAGATTTAAAAACTAATTTCCAATATTTTATATTGTGTTAAATTATAGGTGGTTGTTATGATTTGTGGTAATATTTTAATGACCCACCATGTTTCATTTATTATCATAGGTGTCTTCGCACTTGCTCGGCCCATCTGTCGGGTCAGCAGTCAGTCATCAGTTGACATACGTAGCATTAACATCCATTGTCTCAAGCTATACATTTTTCAATATTATATACTTCGAACAGTATTCATCATTTTATTTGTGGTTCAATTAATCACATACATACAATCATAATAATAATTATGAAAATCAACAATCACAATCATTCCACAACTTTAAACATGGTCCTTCGAGTCGGATATCATTAAAACGGTCGAGAATCAGCAACAAGTACCAACAAATCATCGATCAAAATATTAATTCAATCAAGAAATCATCGCAAATCAGACGTTACAAGCCGTCGATTCCAGGCACTTTCAAAAAAAGGTTGCAATCGAGTATTGGACAAAGAAGTCAACTAATACAAAAACAATTCCTAAGTCGAGATAAGTTTTTCTACATCCGACGAATAAAAAGAGATCCTAATTTCCACAATCCGTAAGTCAGTTTATGTTCCCTTTTTGCATTTATTTACCGTCAATATTTGTGTAGGGGATTGGTGGACTTATGTTTTTACCTTTCAATTTGCAAAGTATTTAAATTCATTTAACACAAATAAAATGGAAGAACAATTAAAATCATTAGTGGCTCGGTCGTGGCCAGCTAAAAGGCCAGGCCACTAGATTTGCTAATTATTTGCTTGATTCTGGGTTACAGCATGATCGCTGGGAACTACAGGAAAGAGTAGCTAAACTTAAAGAAAATTGGTATGAATTTGAAAGAACACAATCAGCCATTGAATTATTAGATCATTCTGAATCACAGCTGGTGGAGAGGGAAGCATATGAAAAAAAATATTATGAAATGATTTCCAAATCAGAAAATATTTTAACACGTTATGTTAGTGGCACCTCTTCTCCTGCAGCATCGAATCCTGTAAATGAGTTCCATTTGAAATTACCTTTAATAAATTTACCTGAATTTAATGGATCATATGAAACATGGTTGCAATTTTATGAAACATTCAAGGGTCTTGTTCATGAAAATTCTGTTTTGAGTAACATTCAAAAATTTTATTATTTGCAGTCGTGTTTGAAGGGTGATGCTAGGCAGGTTGTGCACTCCTTAGAAATTTCAGAAAGTAACTATGATATCGCGTGGAACCTCTTAAAAGAACGATTTGAAAACAAAAGGGTAATCATTCACAATCATGTAAAAAATATTTTTGATTTTCCAAATATACAAAGGGAGTCACATATTTCTTTGAGAAAATTATTAGATAACATGTTAAAACACACTAGGGCATTGAAAAGTCTTGGTGAGCCAGTGGACAGTTGGGACACTTTGTTAATTCACATTATTACAACCAAACTTGACTTTCAAACGCAGAGAGATTGGGAATCCTCAATCGACAAAAACACGAATCCTACATTCAAGGCATTAGAATCATTTATTATTAAAAAATGTCAATTGCTTGATAAACTCGACAGTAAATCTATTCAAAAACCTAAAATTAATGAAAAGTCATTAACTCATATCACAGTCAATGAAAAAACTTGCATTTTTTGCACAAAACAGCACTTAATATATCAATGTTATACATTAATGTCTTTATCAATTAAACAAAGATACATAGAACTTAAAAAACTAAAGATTTGTACGAATTGTTTACGTACAGGACATTCCGTAGAAGTTTGCAGGTCAGCTCATAGTTGTAAAAAATGTAAAAGGAGACATAATTCTATTTTGCATGATGACTCATTCGTTAATACAACAAATAACATTAATAGAAGTCATTCGAACACATCAAAAAAACAAATTGAACAAAACAATTTTGTTGAATCAAGTGAACCCAGCATCTCTAGTGACATAACAAATGCTGCACCTATTCAAACATTGACCTCTCATTTTTCTCAAGGGAACCAAAATCAGGTGATTCTGTCGACAGCAATTATTTATATTCTTGATTCTAATAAAAATCCAATTAAATGTAGAGCCCTGCTAGATTCTGCTTCTCAAAGCAATTTCATTTCACTAGAAGTGTTCAAGAAACTCAATCTACCTGCTACTAATGTAAACTTACCTGTATGTGGTATCAGTCAGTCAACAATTAATATATCATCTCAATGCAATATTCAAATTCGCTCAAAAGATGGACAATTTTCTAACAATCTTTAATTTCTTATTATAAAACAAATTACATCAAATATTCCGCAATTTTCATTTGATCCCTCGTGTTTAGATATACCCGATGAAATAGAATTAGCAGACCCAGAATATAACATTTCACAAAAAATCGAAGTATTACTTGGTGCATCAATATTTTTTGATCTCATAGTCAAGGGGCAAATTAAACTAGGGCAAAATAAACTAGGGCAAAATAAACCCATTCTCCAGAGAACTCGATTGGGTTGGATAATTTCAGGATCTTTACAAATTAAGAACCCAGAAGCTCATCCAAGTTGCATGTTATTAGTAAACAATTTACTCAACGAGCAACTTGAAAAATTCTGGAGCATTGAAAATGTCACCCAAACGAAAACTCAATTCTCTGATGAAGAACTGGAATGCGAAAGTCAGGTTTGTAGTCAAACTTCCTTTGAAAGAGTCGTACAAGAACTTAGGAGAATCATTGAATGATGCTATTAGTAGATTAGAGTCAGTAGAAAGAAAGCTTTCTAAAGACATTAATCTTCGTAATCAATATGAGGAATTTTTAAATGAATATGAGCAACTGGGACATGTCCAAAATTGACATCTCTCTCGATGATCCCAATGACATAAAATTTTATTTGCCTCATCATTCCGTCATCAAGGAAAACAGTTCTACAACTCGTCTACGCGTGGTTTTTGATGGATCATCAAAAACTTCAACAAATCTATCGTTGAATGACGTGTTGAGGGTTGGACCAACAATTCAAAATGATTTGGTTTGCGTTTTGCTGCGCATGCGTATCCCCAGATTTGTTGCAACAGCAGATATATCCAAAATGTATATAATGGTGAAAGTTCATCCTGAGAATAGAAATTTGCAAAGAATCGTTTGGAGGAGTAATCCATCTAAAGCTATTGAACATTTTCAACTCAACACTGTTACATATGGTACATCAAGTGCTAGCTTTTTAGCTACGCGTTCTCTGCATCAAGTGGGTTTGGACTGCCAAGCTGAATTTCCTAATATTAGTGACATTATCATAAACAATTTCTATGTTGATGATGTTATATTTGGTTCAGATACATTGTCTGACTTAATTCAGTTAAAATATGAACTTAGCAATATTTTGCAGCAAGCAGGCTTTTTATTAAGAAAATGGGTTTCTAATGATCATAGAATTTTTGAAAATAAAACGGATCAATGTTCTTCTACCATTTTTGAAATAAGGGATAGTAAAGAAAGAAAAACTTTGGGTATTACCTGGAACTCACAACAGGACCGTTTTGAATATTCTGTCATTCTCAATTCACAGTGTAACCCCACCAAACGAACAATCTTATCAGCCATATCTCAAATATTTGATCCTTTAGGCCTAATCAGCCCAGTAGTAGTCAATGCAAAAATCATTTTAAAAAAACTCTGGCAAGCTCAATGTGATTGGGACGCTCCAATTCCTCAAAATATTTTAAAAAGGTGGAAAATTTTTATTGAATCACTCCCTGCTATAAATTCTTTAGTCATTCCTCGGCACATTGCTATCAACAATGCGAAGTCATTCCATTTACATGGATTTTGCGACGCATCAGAAGCTGCTTATGGTGCTGCTGTTTACCTTGTTTCACAAAATCAAAATGATGAAATCCTATCAAGTTTAGTTTGCTCTAAATCACGTGTAGCACCTGGTAAAGTAATGCAGCTTCCGCGGCTAGAACTATGCGGTGCTTTGTTACTTGCTCAATTAATGCAAAAGGTTAAGGATTCTTTGCACATTAACATAACCAGCAATTATTGTTGGACAGACTCTGAAATAGTTTTAGCATGGCTTCGTGCTGAACCGTACAAGTGGAAGACTTTTGTTGCCAATAGAGTCGCAGACATCCAGTCATTAACTGAAGGTTATGAGTGGAGACATGTGAGTTCAGCACAAAATCCCGCAGATACCGTTTCCAGGGGTTTAAATCCTGAAAACCTATCAATCTGCACCATTTGGTGGAACGGCCCCCCTTGGCTAACTTATGATTCAGATTTATGGCCAACTAATCATGAGACCATAATGCCTGAAGTGCCGGAAGCAAGAAAGGAAAAAATGGTTTTATCTTTTAATTCCTCTTTGAATTTTGATATTTTCTCAAAATATTCATCATTCAATAAACTCCTACATGTAACTGCATATATTTTTAGATTTTATCACAACATAAAATTTAGGAATAAGAAACTAACTGGGTTAATTTCTCATGAAGAAATAGATAATGCAATTTAAAATTGTGTCGTTTAATACAAGCACAAGAATTTTCAGATGAACTTACATGCCTTAATAAATCCAAGATTATATCAAAGCAAAGTAAATTAGTTTCTCTTTCCCCTTTCATCGATTCACAAGGTCTAATTCGTGTCGGTGGTCAGTTGAGGAAATCTCCATTAGGTTTTGAGCAAAAACACCAAATCGTACTTCTATCCAAACATGCATTCACACGTCTACTTATAAAACATACACATAACAAAAACTTACATGCAGGCACACAATTCATTATTTCTCAAATTCGTGAAAAATTTTGGCCATTAAATGCAAGAAATACTGTACGTAACGTATTACGCAATTGCTTAACGTGTTTTCGAGCCAAACCAACTGATCATTTTCGTCTAATGGGTGAACTGCCTGAAATGCGCATTACCCCTACAAGACCCTCCACGTATTGTTTTAATTATGCAGGCCCTTACCTACTCAAGGGTGGAAAATCCAGATGCAGAACTCTCATAAAAACTTATTTATGTATTTTTATTTGTTTAACCACAAAGGCTGTTCACGTAGAATTAGTAACAGAATCATTCATGTCAGCCTTCAGAAGATTCGTTTCACGCAGAGGTCTCTATAGTCATATCTACAGTGATAACGCTACTAATTTCATTGGGGCCAACATTGAATTAGAAAAAATTCACAAATTAGTAATTGATACAATCAAAAATGAACAATGTCAATCATATTTCTCTGAAAATCGCATCACTTGGCACTTTATACCCGCAAAATCTCCACATCACGGAGGTATTTGGGAAGCCGCTATTAAATCTTTTAAGTACTATCTCAAGCGCATTTTAGGGGATGCAAAATTTGAATTTTGAAGATATGTCCACTGTCCTTGTACAAATAGTGGCAATTTTAAACTCGCGTCCTCTGATTCCTCTGTCCAATGATCCTAATGATCACCAATCTCTTACACCTGGACATTTTCTAATTGGTGATTCCCTGCTGAGTATACCACAGTCAAATGTCATTGACATCCCGTCCAATCGTTTGAAACATTTCCAACGACTACAACAAATGGTACAGCAATTTTGGAATGGTGGAGTAGAGACTACCTCCACAGCCTGCAACAACGTTCCAAATGGCAGCAAGATTCCACCAGGTCAATAGAATTAGATGCGTTAGTTCTCCTCAAGGATGATAGCCTCCCCCCATCGAGCTGGCGTACTGGGCGCATTGAAGCTGTCCATCCTGGGCAAGATGGAATAGTGCGCGTAGTGACTGTGCGCACGACTAGTGGTAATTTCAAACGCGCAATAAATGAAATTTGTTTCTTACCTGATGAACCATATTGAGCAGTGTGATGAACTGCATGTTAGATATAATTATTATGACATTATTATATTGGAATCGTTTTTTTTTGTTATTTTTTTAAATCAATATTTCAAGGCGGCCGGCTATGTTATGATTTGTGGTAATATTTTAATGACCCACCATGTTTCATTTATTATCATAGGTGTCTACGCACTTGCTCGGCCCATCTGTCGGGTCAGCAGTCAGTCATCAGTTGACATACGTAGCATTAACATCCATTGTCTCAAGCTATACATTTTTCAATAT
>WOGP01002027.1:0-17591 GCA_015342065.1 Leptinotarsa undecemlineata
GAGAGGACTATTAGCAATGTATTGGATGAATTTAAGTCCACTTATTCAGTGAACGATCGACGACGAAACGCCGAAAACATCGCTGCTGTCTGTGAAAGTTCACAGGAGGATCCGTGTCAGTCCATTCACCTTAAGTATAGGGAGTTGAGACTGGAATGAAAAGTTCTTCTAGATGATATAACTCCTTATTGAGATCAAACCAGAAAAAATGCTAAATATTTTTCCAATACTTGTCCTAAATTTTCGTTTTTAGAATATGTATAAAAGTCATTAGCAAACAACAGACCTTTTCTATCTACAAATTTGTCTCAATCTTTTCAGTGTCGTACGATTGACGTCAAAGAAAACGCGAGAATTTTTGTAAGTTGTTCACTAACATAAATGAAATAATCAACAAAAGTCATTTTTTGTGGAGGAAAATCAGTTTTTTCAACGACCTTTTTAAAGTTCTCCAATATAATTTTTATATTTTTCAGATTGTGGAAGGTAACAAAACCCAAAAAAGGTCGTTGAAAAAAATAAATGAAATGTTTATGTAGTTGCCCTTTTCCCGAAAACTGTCCAAAGAGCTACTTGAAGATATGTTATGTTGCAATTATTTGGTATTTCATATTCATTTCATTACTCCCAACTCAATAGTCACTATGAAATTTCAAAATTTATTTGGAGATCCAGACAGTTATGTGATTTTGAAGTATTTTCAATGTTCAACCTCGCGCACTTTCGATGGTGCCATGCCATTTCAATATAATATTGAGTAAATAACAGTATTTTCTGAATAAAATATTTCAGTTTTTCTTTGGAACTGTTCCTTATTGAATATGAGACTCCATATTTTTGTATTTGAATGAAGTTCCAATATTTATTGCCCTTTATTGTCAAAAGCCAAATTATCAAAAATACTAATTTCTGAAATTATTTTATTTTCTAAATTTATAGCCTGGATGAACCGCACTGTAATGATCGATCTAGTAATAATAAAGGAGCCCAAGCGGGGATATCTGGATTTACCAAAGCGCGAAACAGATCAGTAAAAAAATTGATCATCCGAAATTCTCGAGCGCGTCAGATTAAGGTAGGGTGACTTAATTACATGCTAAAACGTGTATATTCCAGTAATCTGACAGTTTGAGAGTGACGTGAAGGAGAGGGCAGTGAAGTTGTAGAAAAATAAGCTCATTTCGAAATTCTTGAGCGTATCTAGTTGGTTTTTCTTATGAAAATAATTCAAGGATAACGAAAAATATATAATCTGACGAATTCTGCAAACCGAAATAACAAAAATTCCTCAATAAAGGTTAATGCATGCAACTGTGTAATACCTATATTTTCCGAGTTTCTATTCCTCTTACACTTTTCCTCTATCTATTACTCTCTCACTCCGTCCCTACTCTGAATTCAGTTGCTATGACGCCATCCCAGCTGATCACAGAGACTCGTTCGTGATGAAGATGATGAATAATTGTTCAATTGATATTACAAAATTATTTTTTTTGAGTTTTCTAATTATTTACTTATAAATACAAGTATTCTACTTAAAAGATATACACTTATTCATTTGCATGCTATTTCCTGAGCATTTTAATTATTTAAGTTGAATGAAGTTGAAAAAAAAATTAATTTTGTTTTTGTCAGATTAGGCGAGTCCCTCTAGAAAATCGTCAGATTATGAGACAGCACGTCTAGAACATGAAGGTGAACGATATATATCTTAATCTGACGCGCTTGAGTATTCCAAAATGACGAATTTTTTTTTGCACATTATAATAATGGCCGCAAGTTTGTGTCAGATCGAAATCGTCAGATTAATGAATGAGAGCTTTTTTGGTTGTACTTAACACCCCCTTAGAAAATCTGACGCTCGATTGGCTACCACCTTCTGAAGAGAACAGATCCATCACCCTTGAAAATATATTTTCGGTAAGTGTACGATCATATTGTTGGCTTGTTAGATTACATTTTTTAAAATGCGTAACATTGTTGAGAGTTATGTTGTACTCTTATTTCAATAAACTCAATAATTTTCCACGTATGATTATTATTTCTATGTAAATCCTATACCATCTGAGTAACCCCCAACTTGCGAGCCATTCGGACCGCGACATTATTAACAACTTATGTCATTAGTGACGACAGGTGTTGAACTGATGATTGCTGTATTGGTATAGTATTTGTAGAGGCATCTGGATACCATAAATATTTATTGCTTTCACTGTTCTATAGCAGAATTCATCAGCGCCATTTCCTCATTAGGATTTTTGTGAAACTGGTAAACCTTTTTTGCGTTCATAGTATACTGATTATACTTTTTGAACCCTTGCATAATTTTCAATATACACAGTAGAGGCAACTATAAGTATGCGTTTTTTTCAATGAAGAGTCGTATCAATACTTTTTACCGTTACATAAAAAGTACATCGACTATTTTGGGATCTCACCTGCGAATTTTCACTGCAGACAACCGAACACGGTTTAGAAACATCCCCGACTGCGCTTATGAATTAGTTTTCAGGAGCACACTAATTATAAGAAAAGTCTATGTATCTCTGGGGAGCCTCTACAAAATGGTAGGATTTCTTGACGTGGCAGCAGCCCGCTGCTTTAACAAGAAATCGTGATTTATAGCATCTCCAAGACTCACCCCGCCGGTTTACATACTCCCACTCGAGATTTTGAGTTTGTCTCACGGGTCGGATAAGCGTAGTTTTGGTATTTTGAACAGGACAAACATGCATTGGTTTTTTGTCGGGAGATTTATGTAGTAGGATGTTTCCGTTGAGGATAAAGGGGGAATATTAGAAATGGATCTCAATAACTCAGTCGAAACATACTTGAAAACTTTTATAGAAACCCAAAGAACCCAAAGAAAGAATTTTTGTAATGTATGATTAGATCATATACTCGTATGAAGAACTTTTCTTTGTCGATGTTCTTTTTTGTGAGAGCTTTGTTAATTTGTCTTCTACTCTTGATGGAAATGACGTATAGAAGAAATTCCATTACGAAACATTACAGAAAATGTATGAAGAATATAAAATCGTCGCTTGAAAATGTCCCTTCCGGATTTCTCATAATCTCTCAAGAAGGTTTGTGTGAAATGAAACGCTCAAAAGAGTAGGATTGATTTTCTGTTCTACATTTGGAAAGAAAATAGTTTGTTGATCCACACATTACCAGATTTGTTTGTTTTTTCTTATTGATTTTATATTTTTATTTCTGAAAGACGAATGGAAAGGCACAAAATATATTCTGTTAACAAGTATCTCTTCAGATAATACATTTTTAATTTTTGGATTTCCTAACCTCAATAACAGTTTTTGAAATATTTACAGATTTAAATTCACAGTAATACAATGGTTCTTGTCTGAAATTAAAAACTTGAAGAATAAAGAAGAGCGAGAAAATCTTAGGATAATTGTAAGATAACTGAAAAATCAGTACGAATTGTATGTTTTTTCTTATAACGTCATCCAGAGTCTTACGGCGAAAAATTGGATGTCTACCAGTGATGATGACAGTGTTCCTTATAGGTGAAATTTTTCTTATTTCATTTACTATATTGTGTAGGAATCCTGTGAATGATATCTGACTCGATTCCATTACAAATGTTTGGAATACAAACGGAATAGAGAAACCTGTTTCTCGTATAATTCAGCGTTCATATAAAAGTATTTGTTTTAAAAGTATTTTTCTTTCGTGTAATCCAATGTGTATATGGAAATAGCTGTTTCGAGAGAGTTAATTTTTCAGCTTGTCTGAAAGTTACTTCTTTGCATGATCTACACATCCTTGTATAGAGTTAATTTTTGAACTGGATTACCTTATTCTTTTTTTTTTTTGGCGATTACCACGTTTTTTTATCAAAATGGAGTAGTAGAAAGCCAAAATTTTGACCTTCCACGATCCAAACAATATAGAAATCGTAACTTGTCGAGGTGATCTGAAAAGTTTGACTTTTGTTCACCTGTATAAAGTTTACTATTACAATTTTCATTTTTTCCAGATTGTGGAAAGTCGAAATCCTAAATAATGTCAATGAATTATCTGACTTTCTCCACAAAAAATGACGTTTTGTTCAATACTCGTTCAAAACATTTCGAACATTAAGATTCTCAGCTAAAATTTTCAATATTCTTTAACGAAAATAATATCAGAAGTTATTGAAAAATATTCACATCGAGGAAAAATATTTCGCATAATTCTGTTCTACAACAGGAGATTTACGCGTTTTTCGGGTCGTTTATAGTACAATTCCATAATAGTAGGCACTTGGACTTTTATGACAATTGAACCAAAAATCATTTCAAATGAATATCAAGCCATCACTCTCAATCCTGAATATATCGGAGTCTGCTGTAATAAAACGCAAAAAGGAGAATAAACGAACAATATTGTAGGCCTGCTAGGAAAGCAATAAATAGATGAATGAGTGAAGAAGTAGGAAGAAGAAAGAGTAGATGAAGAAGCTCCTGAGCGACGAGGTGAACAAACCTTCAAGATGTTGACTAAGAGATGAAATCATATATAAAAAGTTTTTATAGTACTCTTAGCAGTTTTGAGCTGAATTATTTTTTGAATTGAACTCAAATGTAATTATGAAACATTCAATTTGGTTTGTTAACATTTCATCAATAAATGATTTGATATTATCCAGAAAACTCATAGGAACAGATCATGAAAACAAATCGTGATTAAACAAAAAGTTTGTTGAAATATTCACTGGAAGAAATTCCTGTGAAAAATTCCGTTTCCAAGATCACTAGAAATCTTGAAAAGGCTTTCGAATATCACACTGTTCTCATATAAACTTTCAGTAATTCAGTGTTATCTGTCTCTTTTTTTGCAAAACTGTAATGATCAATTAGTCCTTCGTTCAGAAGTTTTAATGTTGTATCAATATAACTATATGGCGTTTGTATTATTGTTGCTTACAATATTAACGCAGGTTTTCTTTGGACCTAGACTTAAACGTTTTATCAGATTGTGAAAATCATAAATATTTTGGAAACGTATATGGAAACCTTCACAAGTTCCACTTAGCAAAAGATTCTGTAAAATAATCACATCCTCAATTACTATAATATACCATTGGAAACATTCATTCGTTGTAATATCGTCAAAAACGGTCCTTGGGAACATCGAAAGGATCTACTTCTCTAATGAGGGTTTATGCCGACCTCAATGACGTCAATGTTAACGCCCAATAAGGTTCTCCAGAATGCACACTCAATATCTTACATACGTCCCTTTTCATCTAGACCGCACTCACTTGAGATGACGAATGCTCACTGTCGGTATTTCAATGGTTGTTTGTGCTCATTAATGGATGCAATTCTATCTCTTCCTTCATTTTCTAAACCACAATCACATCCATACTATTTCAATGTATCGGATAACATTGCATCCAAGGAAATATGACTACTGGCTTACCGAACACAAATCAATGTGATTTATTGAGTCAAGACAGCCTACTTAACCATTCCGAACTTTGATTTCCTATAACTTATAAGTCCTTTGATCTTTGCTCTGCATATATCACTTTCTGTTGTTGAGTGTATGCATTAAGATTGTTTCTCGGATACCATTGATCGTGTATGATTATGACGACGAAATAAACAGTACGTTTACAAATTGACAGTAATATATGGTTAGCAGAATCATATATTACTGTTGCGGCCTATTCTTCAGCGGAAAACTTGAGGCTGGACACGTTTAGAAATGAATAAATCCATTAGAAAAACTTATTTATTTCTTTGTGATGTAAATCGTACAATGGTTCGACTCAATTTCGACACAGTCATCTAGCTATCCATTAGGGAGGTGAGATGAAAGTGAAACAGAACTCAAAATTAGTCTGATGACTGTATCGAGGACAGATACACAAGTGTACACAAGTTTCTGGTGAATGTCTGCCGGAAAACAACTACTTTCCCAGCTAATGCCACGGTGAATATTTTGAATTATCATTTTTGGAAAGGTTATAAACCAAAACAAAGACATATTTGAAACGGTAGGGTATTTTAACATGATCATTTTTAGATAAAAGTTCTTTTATCTAGTGCAACATTAGCAGAATAAGTGAACATGATAGTTGATATTTGTTAATTCGATATTTTAAAAGTTCTAAGTGAACTGTGGACATATGAGGTGTGTGGGTTGCCCTAAAAATGGCAGTGAACGAAAAAAGTTATTGAAATTATCAGAATAACAACTGCCGCATCACGAACCATATCCTAAACGACTCCAATTGGTATTTAAAACTGAGATCAATTCAGTTTGATAGAGGAGATGAATTTGATGCAGATTTTTTTTCCTCCAAAGAAAACCCAATGAGTTCCTGATTAGAAGTAGTTCTCAAACCAAAAAATAGCTGTAAACATATTTTTGTGTTGTTATAGATATGTGAATTAGCCAGATATCTACACCATTGGTGATTTTACTAAAAACAATAATCATTTTTAGAGATTTTAAGATTCCAAAAATTTTCAACATGTTCATTTCTCAACATTATACAAACATTGTTACTTGATACCACCAACCTACATGAAGTAGCTACATTTCATATTTTCTCTACAGACTGTTGAAACTTCCAATTTACTTGACAGATTAATAATAATGTTTATTTGTATAATAAAATAAAATATTACAAAACCAATATAACACATGTAAAAAAACAAATAAACAGAAAAATCACAGAAGCAGTTCAAACTTGAACCTGATGACACAAATGATGGAAAACATGTATTGAAAAAATAACCAGTATATTCGACAAATGAGGTATTGAATATAGCAAGATTAGTAAAACTGGAAATTAATCCAGAAATAATTTGCAGTCTATAAATTGGTGAGTGATTCTTCAACTAATTTTTATACACATAAGCCCTTTTCCTAAAAGTGCTAAAGAACAAAAACCTGAGTTTATGTCAAAAGTTTATTTATATAATAAAAGTAAAAATATATCAAGATTTATCTACTTGAAAACCTTGGAAAATTTTTTTCCAGATGTTTTCTAGCCAATTGGGTTTGTTGATGGTCTCTACCTCAATTTTGCATATTGATTCTGAATAAGTAATCACATGAATGTAGCTTTAATTGTAATTAGATACTTAAAATCCTTATTTCGTCAGAGTACCCGTTACTAAAACACTTAACATTCTTCATACAACACTGAAGATAAATTAAATCAATTTCAATTTAATTTAATTAATTTAGACACACCAGAATGAAGATCCCACTTTCAACCAGGAAATTAATATGTTGTCGGAACTGAATATCGTCCTACAAATTCGAAATTTTGAACTTTAAACCAAACTACAAGAACCTATTTCTGAATTATCTCTGTCATCAATGGTTTTCGAGTATTTAGGAAAAAGATAGACAACTTTTGGAATATACAATTGTTCAGAAAAATTGTTTACAATCCAGTAGTGGGCTATAGTATCTGTTTCTGAGCCAGTGCATTTGTTAACTGGAGAGGAAGGTCGACATATTGTCAGTGAACTATTTTTCCTCTAAATTTTCTCTCTAATCAATGGTTTCCGTGTATTAAGCAAAAAGATAGACCACTTTTGGAATCTACAATTGTTCATAACAATTGTGGACAACCTACTGGGCTAAACTGTCAGTTTGTGGGCTACTGAGCTGTAAATAAAATCTTAATTTCAAGAAATATTCATACTTCTAAAGAGATTCTAGAAACTTGAAAGTATATGAATGAAAAATTTTGTTGAACACAAAGTGTTATTCAAACAGTTCATGAAAGTTTTTGAGTTAGCTGTTGTATTTGCTTGTTTTTTCCAGTATGTAACTAGGAAAGAAGTCTTAAACCTTCCCCATATGTTCATCTGCCTAATATGTCAGTTCATATAGAACAAAAACTAGCTTAATAAAGATGTAGGAAGAAAGCAAAATTACTTCGCATCACCCCAGATAATGGCATGCAGAAAGTCATGACATATCCTCGAAATGAAGACGTAAAGCAAATGCATAATGCATCTCTGCAACGATAAATAATCGGAGAGGCGGTTAAAAATTAAGACTTACAACAACACTAAGAGAAATGCGGCACGAAATTCCTTTGTTCTCCGTAGCAGACAATGGAATGTAAAACAAGCTGGAACCGAGTTTACATGTAATTTTAATCAAACGCCGATGCGGTAGCCCCCAGTTCGATATTATAATTGGGTATTCTAAAAGGTGCGATTCTGCACACAATTTGCAACGCGAGCTGAAAACTATATAGATGTCCATAAAGATCCAATGGGGCTTTTGCATACGGCCGCCGTTTTGCAACTTCACACCCACCTCGCTGCGATGTTTATGAGCGGAGGTATTTTTATTGTTTATAACAACTTCACCTCTACGTACGAGATCCTAGAACAAGTATCTCACAACAATAAAGTCGTTTTCTGCTGCCATTTCCTTTTATAAGTTATTGGCAAATGAGAAGGCTATAAGGTTATAGACTCGTTGGGAAACGATTTATGCCAGCCGTATTGACCGAAACAGGGCTCGAGTCAGAGACAGCATGAGAAAATAATGAAGAGGGAGGTAGCTACGGCATTCATGGAACGCACTGTAGGTCAGAATTTGGAAACAAATGCTGAAAATGTTGAAAATAATACTCCTAGAAATCTTCATTCACGTTGGGCTGGAACAACACTCACAAGAAGTATCTGCGAAAAAGTATCTGCGACAGCACAGATGTTGTCATCAGAATTACCACGAAAAAAGTTGCTGCTACACATGTTTAATGGCGCAGTGAATTCTCCAGCTCGATGTGAAAATTTCAGAAATAATGCATGTTCCCAGGATTTTCTATACTATCCTCTGGTGACCTCTTCAATAAAAACTGAAAAGTTTGAAGTGTGTACATAACAGAATATTTGTGAATGAAGCCTGTGGAGTCATCAAGGATTTTAAATCCTTTACATGGTGAGAGAGAAGAGTCCATGGGTATATATCTATCATACTCCATACTTTATACCTTAATTATATGTTGCAGGAAGTTTATTATCACAAATAAATTGAAGGTTGAAAATATGTTCGAAATCTATATTGAAGATGGGTCCTATAATCCGTTATTGGTTCAGAAATAATTCCCCAACATAACGACAAATCTTTATATGACAAAAAATGTAATGTTTTAAAAAAATATTCATTCGTTTGGCCTGCTCTTTCTATGGAATGTATTATTGCATTAGAAGCAATTGAGATATCCATATATTTAATCAATCTGCAAAATGCAGTTCAGATTAGAATAAACAGCTTCCAAATTGTTACTTGTGCAATATACAGAGTAGGTTTTTTTGTTAACATTGATGAAAACAATGAACAGCAAAGGCTTGAGAATTGGTCCTTGAGAAAATATCTAGATTGACTAATCTATCATTACCAAAGCCTTAACTATTAAAGGATCTATAAGTATATGAACGATATATAAGTGTATGGTCCCAAGTTATTGAAAAAGTTGTAAAATGATGAGTAGGTACTGAATTTATTGAATATTTCAATTAATAATTTCAAAGAAACATGTTCTTCAGTATATTTGTAGAAACTTTCACTTATTACGCTTTTCCGTTTTCAATAATTCCATGTTGTTACAATACCATTCACCTGACTAACTTTCGCAAAAAGTTTCCTTATCATAAGTTTCTGGTGACTGGGATTTCTTATTGATTTTTTCCGCTTATGTGAAATGAGTGCAATCAATTATTTTCAGCTCTGTTCTCCAAGGTGAATTCGTAACTTTTCATAGCAGTTGTGAAGAAGAAAACCCATGAAATCCCGATGAACCTTGAGAAAAGAAACAATATTGTTTTTTTAAATGTTTGGTCTTTCTCGAAAGAAAGTTTCTGATTTTACTGCTATGAATATTGTCTCACTTTCTTCACTAGACTATTCGAATATTCATATTATCAATTAGTTAATTTACCGATTTGCTTATTTCGTAACATTTTTTATATAACACTCCATACAAAAATTTTTTATTGACTGAGTAATTTCATTCAAGTATTATGTAACGTTTGACTTTGAACTCAAGTCAATCAATAATATATGAAACTGGTAATGAAAGGTACATGGTACATAGTTCTTTTACGATTGATTCATTAGTTTATTGATCAACTTTTTGTTGAAGAACAGTCGAATTATAGAGAGCGTCAGGAATAAACAATTACTATCCTATAAGAAACTCATAAAACTGTTATCAATAACAATGAAAGGCCCAAAAATTTCGAAAGATGGAACCAATATTCCACTACTCTCACTTCACTTTACATCATAAACGAAAATGTCGACATCGACAACTAGAACATATCATTGTAAGTGAATGTAAATGTATTCCGCAGTATTTATAGAAAGGCCACACTGAAGAAACACCTTTTTATGTTTCTTAAAAGCCTATTCAAATCATTCAGAAGCGAATAAACAAACACGAGCCCCCTCTGTGAAACTTTAGAGCCCTCATTTCAATAATAAACCTGATATCCTCTGATATCCGTGTAGATAGAGTAAAGAATGAAAACGATAAATCCTGCAGTGTCCTCTTGCAGATTTATCTTTCCATCAGATTCCTTTAGTTATAAATGATTTATAGTTTCTTTATCTTAGAAGAAAATGTAAAAATAAAATGTCCGGAAAGGGGCGGTTGGAGACTTATGGGTCTCTCTCTCTGTTATCGAATCTGAGGAGGGGATTATTTGTCTCGAGGGATTAGAAATTGTTAGATTCGACAAATTCGTTTACGCAAGCTAGGGATTTGTGACTCTAATTCCAATTATTTTTATTGAGCAGCGATCATAAAGAATCTGGAGGTTCTTTTGTTACGTGAGGTTTACTTTCCATCGGAGTTTTGTGTTTTGGAGAAGGAAATTGACGATAAAGAGGGTTTCCGGAAAGAAGCCCTGAAGCTCGATTTTCAAATCAGAATGTGAGATGAACGATAACTCAATTTTGAGAAACGTGGAATTGAATGATATGAAACGTGACAGCTACTTTTTGAATGTTGTCAATTTGTTGATCACATTACACTACAAATGAAAATACTCAGAGGTTTAAAAATATATTTCCTGTTATCTCTTAACAGATATGAGAAAAATGTCAGATATATCAATGGTGCACAAAATATTTAATAATAGTGGGGATTGTCCAAATTTGATAACAAAAATGTCATTGAATACATCTTGAAGAGAAAATATGATCTCTTTGCTGCCCCATTCAGAAAAACAGAAAAATTGTTGTGATGATATTGAAAAACTGAGATTAACTTTTCATATATTCAAAACTATGTCAAATCTATTTTTATTTATAATTAGTCATGGTTCTTCACATTGAATTTTGTCTCATATTCGTTACTAGTGTAATGCACTTAGTGTTTATATATTGTTTACTCACTATCTTTCATATGTAAAATGAGAAAACTTTTTGGATTTATTTTGTTTGTAACCCTAGTCGTGCAATAAATAAATAAAAGTATAGACATAAAATAATTTTGCAAATACTTATTCACAATTCCAATCTGTTGAGTAATTTCAAAGTGGTTAAAAAGTGGTTTATTTCATTATAAACTTTCATTTATCATGAATTTTTATTTGAAATCCTATATTCGAGAATGAGGTTAATTTTAGAAACAATTTTTCGAAAACAAACTTTTTTTCTAATACACTCTTTCACATCATCGTGTTCTTCAATTGTGTGAATGTACATTTTCAATACGACAGAAAATAAAAATGTTCCAAAACCTCCGTAAACTAGCAAACCTACCCTACAGAGCCCATGAACAAACTGAAAAACTAGAACTGTCTCTCTTAAATTATTCATTCATGCGTACGCATTTTGATAAATAATTATACCCAATGAAATGGTCTCAAGGCTGCATCGATTCAGAACAAAAACAAAATTAAAAATACATAAGAACACTTGCATGGCATATAAGTCCAACCTATGATGTATATAGTTGTTAAAAAACATAAGGTGATTATAAAAAATGCAGTTCGGACCTCCCAAGTGGATATGAAGAGAACGGACAACCAGAAATTCCGCTTCAACAGTCGAGATTGAAACGCCATCATCAAATGGCGTACTACATATTATGGAAATTTGGAAAATTGCAGCGTTTAAGATTAAAATTTTTATGAAAGTATCATTCACTAAATAATGATGTTAACGGTTTCTATTTTAACTTTTAATTGCCACCAAAACTAATCATGATGTAATTGTGCATTTGAAATCACTCAACTTTCAATGAAGAATTGCTTGCAGTTTCAAAATTCTCCAAAAGTAACCCCACGTTAGGATTTTGGGTCAATTTCATATAATTCGTCAACACTTAATTGATCTGTAAATCTATTTGTGAGGATGGATGTATGTATGTTTGTGGATTTAACGTCTAAACGACTGAACGAATATAGATGAAACTTCACATGAATACAGATTATACATCAGAAAAACGATAAGTATTAGGAAGATTAAAAGAGGAAGTTTACTCTTCCTCCTGAAGATGATCACATAATGATTGAAACTCGTTTGGTTGAATAAAACCCCGGTAAAATTGAAATTAAGACGTGTAATTTCAAAATTACCACTCTTCCATCCAAATTTCAATGCCTTGGTATACTTCGAAAAGTCAAGCAATAGGAAAAATATCCTTACAGTTGAAAATTAACACTGTTCAGATTGGCAAAGAAGACAAGGAACAAAATCTCGTTTCCATACAAAAGCCTTTGTTGATATCCGGTATGAACATGTGAATATGAAACCTCCCCCAACTGAATATTGACCATGATGTAGTGTGTACCTTCTCAATCCACAACTTATAAACTGATTTTTGGACGATCCGAAATGATACAGCAAGAGAACCAAAACAAACCAATAATATGCGCGTTGTTATTAAAATGAACGATCATATGCAGACCAAGATGACTCACTTGATTAGAATATAGAAGTTCATTGCTTCTTTGCCTTGTACTTTATATATTTGTATATTATTTATATTTCAAATTACCGAATTAGTCAATATTTCTATCCCCTTAATTCATTAATACCTTTGTATGATGTGTAATATTTTAATATTTGTTAATCTCACAAACAAGTATGAACTTCTGTGATCTATAAGTATGTGTTTTGGATGTTCGTTTGTTTGTTACCTATTTTTTAACTTCTGACTTCTTATATACCAAGAAAAAGTAATTATTTTAGACTTCAACTGTTAGCCTCAAGTCTCAAGATTTGTGGTAAAACTTAGAGTTTAGGTCCCAAACAAATCCATTGGATTCGTGTGATAATTGTCAGACCAATGATCACGTATGGTGCAATTGCCTGGTGGGCGAAGGCTTTACAGAAAACTGCCCAGGCGAAGCTCTTTGGCTTACAGCGACAGGCTTGTCTGGTCATCAGTGGTGCCATCAGAATCATACCGTCAGCAGCCATGAAAATTCTTCTAGATCTACCCCCACTCCACATTTTTCTGGTGAAGGAGGCTAGATGGACTGCATATAGACTTGTGAACATTGCCAATTGCACAAATCAATTTAAAGCAGAGTCCAACAAACTGTTGGTTGACACTGGAAGTCACTGACTTTACGCCTCTCACTGTCAACTATGAACTGTCTTAGGAGGTACTGTTCCCGAGTAGGGAGGACTGGATCTTCCGGGAGAAGAATATATTAAGAGCAGATAGTTGGTTCACAGATGAATCAAAAACACCTTTCGGTTCTGTTGCAACTGTTTTCAATCGCAGACCCCGGTCAGACATATCAACCTGTCTAGAAACGTATGAGACCATATTTCAAGCAGAAAATTACGCGGGGTGATACGAACAGTCCAACCTCATACACAATTCAATAAAAATATTATCGGACAGTCAAGCGGTGTTGGAAGCTCTTGGTTCTTACCGAGCAACATTTAAATTGGTAACAAATTGCCAAAAACGACTCTCCTCGATAGGAAACAGATTGTTTCTCGTCTGGATTCCTGGCCATTTGGACGGCAAGAAGATTTATGGACTTTTTGCAGCTTGGCTCACTCCAAGGCGTTTATTCACTCTTCGAAGCTTGATACTAAATAGTTGTTGGACTACAGTAGAGATGAAATTCGATGTCTATTAGGCCTCCTTACAGGTCACTGTCATCTGAATCATCATATGCAGAGACTCGGACTGTCGAAAGACAGTGTGTGTCGCATTAGTGCATATACTTTGTGCTTGCCTCGCTGGGGATCGAATCAGGTTTTTAGAGTTCGGCAGAAACGTACTCTTACCATCTGACTTGAAAGACAACTCACCATACAAAATAATCGGCTTCGTTATGAAGGTTTATTTGGTCGAGTGTGAATAGGTGTAAGCCACAAAAAAATCCTTGCGGGTTGCAGTGGAGAATCATGTAGACCCACTCACTTTGGACATAACCTAACCTAGTCTAAAGTTCTCTTTATATAAGCTTTCTTCTTCTGATTTGCTACAGATCAAGTTCAAAAATGAAAACTTAGTAAGGTTTGGACGACTCAAGTCATATAGGTTTCATATAATGATTTTGCTAATCAACTTTCTAGTGATCTTAACATATAAAGGGAATTTCACCTCAACTGAATCTGGACAGCGTAATTGGTTTATGTTTTGACTGGAGTAGTAGAAAACGGAACGTATCTTCAGAATTTAATCGAAGAGCAAGACACTCTGTACATGCTCACTTGCAAGGATATACCTCATTCCTTATAATTCGCCATATCTCGTTTACTTCGTCAAATACGATTTACCGATGAATTTATGGTGGCTGCAGGCCTGAGCATGGTGTAAAATACTAGTTCACAATTACATGGATGCACTACAGCCTATAATTACACACCGTGATTGCTGTAATTTATCGCCAATATTCTCATTACATATTCATGTAGTCCTTAATTGTTTTACCACACCAAATATATGCAGTAAACTGAAAAGGGAAATCAATAATAGTCATTTAGAAGTGTGGTTATGACTGAAAAGAAAGGAAAATCGATCGTTTTCTGGCTACCACTTACTTCCACCTAATTAAAAGCATTATTGGTTTTTTCAACGTAGAAAGATAGGTTCTTCATGATTGTTGAACCAATCAGAAGTTATGTAATGGAAGTGTTTGATTAATCAGCATTCCTATTTCACTGGTGTAATTTTCAGGTCCAGTTTGCTAAAACTGCTCAGTTTTCTTTGGGAGAAAACGTATACAAATGACAGTCATACCATTCTATATCCGTCGTGGTATCAGCCAGAAAAATGGCTGTTTAGTAAGTCAGCATCATCAGAAGATGACAAAAATAAACAAGCTGAGGCTGCTGAGGAATTTGTATAAGGTACTTACCAAAAAAAAACAGTTCTTTAGTACTTTATTCTCAGGAAGAAGCCGTCTATGAGATCGATGGTAAACTTAATGTTTTACTTTCATTCGAGACAAAGGAGGGTCCGGTAATGGTTTCTTGCAAAGTCAACATTGACTAGCGAGTCAGTAACTTCAACTGCAAGACAACTAGAGAGAACTGAAGCCAATAAAGAAAGTTTTGGTTCTGCCCTTCTATCAGACATGGCTGTTCTTCTTCCTACCATAGGTATTGTATGTCAGATATCTGCTTCTGGATCTGATTTTATCTACGAATGTCATTGTGCAGTAATTTTATATTCCAGTTGTATTTCATTTCAATAGTAGTAGTCATATCATCTGTTTAGACCTTTTGTAGTGTTTGCCGATTTGTAAAATCATCAGCATTCTCCAAGTATTCCGAATTTCGGAAACAGGTACTATAAAAATTACTTAAACCTTATACCAGTGCAAACCTTGCGGTCGAATCGATGTACAGCTATTGCTTCTCTCAAAGAGACAAATAGTTTGAACTTTTAATGGAAGTTAATTATTATTTCATGAGATGAATGATGTGAGATAATTATGCTGTGTATGGTAGCCTTTTAGTAGACTATTATTTGAAAAAAAAATTGGGTATGGCAAAAAATTTGTGTATGGAAAAGAAAATTGACGATTTTGCAGAAAATAAAACAAAAATTGTGACAATTTCAATTTGCCGCTGTTATAAATTACAGTTCGTGTTCATTTAAAACATTTATCATTTATAAAAAAACTATAACAATTCACGGGCGGATTTTGATTTAAATGCAAGGGGGTAATTTCTTAATTTTTGAGGGGGGTATATATTATAATACTCATTTGAAATGTATTGAAGGGGGAATAATAACCCCCCATTTTCGTTCATGAATATACTCTTGTAACAAATTATACTTTATATTATTATAAATAAAAATGTTCTTTCTCAATATATAGCATAATTTCAGATTTGTACGTCCTCTTTGATGAACGACACTGCCGTCGCTTATACAACCAATTATGCGATAGTTTCAACAAAAACAAACTATCATCGGCGAATGCAAAGGAAACAGTACTTCAATAGCCGCAAATTGTGAGGAATGTAGATGAATGAAGTACGCCGAATCATTTGAAGGAAAGTCGGAGATCGATTAATTATAATTTGCGGTAGCGTAATTGCGTACTATTAGCTAAAGTACCGGTACTAACCTATAATTATAGACAATGTGGGGAGGGGCTAAGGTCATGTGACTATCGTGGTTACCCAACCGATACAAAGCTGTGACAATATCTCATATCAAGTACACTTCAAGCCGGCTGATGATAGAATTGAATATGTTGAATGGGTGGTGGTTTAGTGGAAATGTATGTCCAGTTTTTGTTTACTTATATATGCTTCGTGTTCACAACAAGTGATTGCACGGGATGTTCCTGAATCGTAATATATGAGGTACCTAGATTCTTCAGTCACGACGTTGCTTTGTTTCCAAAAACTCACATAAGTTTGAAAAGAACGACATTTATTTCAAAATTATTCCAGTTCGTATGACAACTGACAAAGAGTGTTGATGTGTTGCTCTTTTGTTGTGTTGTGTTGCAAAGGAATGGAAAACTTGAGGTGATCAGAAAAAATCGGAAAAAATAGGAAGACTGAGTCTTAATAATATTTTTCTTTTAAATAGTGAATGCTGCAGAATCAGGCACATGAACATCAAAACTCACAATTTCGTAGGCTACATCAGTTATTTTTTTTCCAACATAATGGACGTTGATAGTCTGAAATTTGAATTCTAATCCTCCTGTACAGATAACTCCAAAAAAGCGACATCTCTGTTTAAAATCTGTTTTTCCGTTAATCAGCTGTCGCCCCCATACGAACGACAAGTCTCAGAAGTTGAGAAACTTGAGCGAGCTAAGGACTAACGAGGTCTTACCTTTAAACGTGTGATTTCTAACACGTCATAGCAAGCATGATTCATGAAAAGTACGATACGAACCGTTTTCCGAATGATCAAAATTTGAAACGATTCAAAACCAACTTATTCATTCATTATCATAAAGCTCTCTAGCAAAATATATCAAACTATCTACTCTACTCTTTGATATCAATTCAACAATCCAAATCACTAAAGATAACATTTTATGGGAAAGAAAGTTTTTGGCTTTCTACTACTCCATCTTGATACAAAAAAAAAGAGGATAAGGGAATCTTCCAAAGAAAGGAAGGAAGTAATCAATTTGCAAATA